>SNQJ01S0088370.1:61670-87715 GCA_010110895.2 Picea sitchensis
TTTATTGGACCAATGAAATCAAGAGCCCATTTTTCAAATGGCTCAATGTGAACTTGTGGTTTGAGAGGCATCTCATCGGTTGGAAGTGGCTTTCCCATCCTTTGGCAGCTATCACAACTTCGGACATATTTCTTGGAATCTTTCAATATGGATGGCCAATAATACCCTAAATTGAGTATTTTGTAAGATGTCCTCTTATCTGCAAAATGACCACCAAAAGGTTCATCATGGAAAGCTTTTAGTATTTCTAAAATCTCATCTTGTCTCACACATCTCTTAATTATGAGGTCATATCCTGTATAAAAGAGATCTCCATCAATCCATGTGTATCTAGCACTTTGTTTAATTATCTTTTTCTTTTCTTTGGATGTGAGATATGGAGGTAACATTCTTGATGATAAATAGTTGTCTATATCAGCATACCATGGAGTTATAACTGAAATTGCAAATAGGTGCTCATCAGGAAAATTATTTGAGNGTGCTCATTAGGAAAATTAACTGAGACAGGAACAATCTCACCAGGGGTTTTTAATCAAGATAGGAAGTCAACTACTTGAGTTTCCTTTCCAGGTCTATTCAAGACTGTGATGTTGAATTCCTACATCAATAACAACCATCTTGTTATCCTGCCATTAGTAATAGGTTTGTTCATGAGATATCTTATGGAAGAATGATCTGTATGGATAAAGACTTCATAACCAGTGATATAGTGACGAAACGTATTCACAACATGTACTACAGCCAACATTTATTTCTCTGTGACTATGTAATTCAACTCTGCAGGGGTTATATTTTTACTAATGAAGTAAATAACATAAGTCATTAGATTTTCTTTTTGACCCAATGATGCCCCTACTGTAGTATCTGATGCATCTGTAGAGGTATGAAATGGAAAATCCCACTTAGGCCCTCTTAATATAGGTGATGTTGATAGCTTGTCTTTGAGCTTCTGAAAGGCATTTTGACAATTAGTATCCCAATGAAAATATATATTTTTTGCGAGTAATTTGAATAAAGGCAAAGCTATTTTACTAAAATTTTCAATGAATCTTCGGTAATATCCTGCATATCCAAGAAAACTTCTCACATCTTTTTGGCTGATTGGTTCTGGTAGATTTACAATGATTTGTATTTTTGCAGGATCCATTGTTATTCTTAATGATGAAATATGATGACCCAATACTACTCCTTCAGTTAGCATCATAAAACATTTTTCATTACTAAGAGACAAATTTGTTTCCATGCATCTTATTATGAATTTTTCCAAGTTTTTCAAAGATTTGTCAAAATAATCACCATGCATAGAGAAATCATCCATATATACCTCTACACATTCATGTACTAAATCAACAAAAATGGCTAGGAATGCTCTTTGAAAAGTAGTTGGGGCATTACATAAACCAAAAGGTAATACCTTATAAGCATATGCACCCCATGGGCATGTAAAAGTAGTTTTGTCCTGATCCTCTAATGCTATATTGATTTGGTTATAGCCAATAAATCCATCTAAGAAGGAAACGTATTTTTTCCCAGCTAGTGAATCTAAAACTTGATCTATGAATGGTAACGGAAAATGATCTCTAAGTGTTTCTTTGTTCAATTCTCTATAGTCTACACAAATTCTCCATTTCCCATTTTTTTTAGGTACAACAACTAATGGAGAAACCCATTAACTGTCAAAGATAGGGTAGATGAATCCTACCTTTAATAATTTTTGTAATTTTTCTTTGACTACCTCTTTCAATATTGGATTCATTATTCATTGTGGTTGTCTGAGTGGTATTATGTTATTATCTGTGTAGATATGATGAGTGCATGTTTCAGGATGAATCCCCTGCATATCAGTATATTCCCAAGCAAATTCTCTATGATATTTCTTGAATAGTGCAATTAATTGTTCTTCCTGGGATGGTTCAAAATTTGTGCCAGTATTCAAGTATTTCCCAGGACTAATTTCAATTATCTTGCTTTGAGTATTTTCCATAGATATAACTGGAAAAATGTCATTAAATGTTGATTCTAAAGAATGAATTGTACAATTTTCTTGAAAAGTTTGTCCTAAGATTTCATCTGCAACAATGTATTTTGTGTCTCTTAATTCTTCTGAGATATCTGGTTCATAAATGAAATAGTCTAATAGATCTTCATTATTTTCCTCCCTAAAATCAAAGGCTTGATTAATACTTAATATAGGTTGAATTACTTCTTCCTTCTGTTTCTTTGTTTCATCAAGCCAAGGTAATTAATCTATTACATAAGGTTTTTGAGCAGGAGGATAAAGTGTTATTTGTTTCCTTTCAGTTCCATGTGAGATAATCATATTCCCTGTTCTACAACCAATGAAAGCATCTGTTGTGGCCAACCAAGGTCTTCCAAGGATCAATGGATGGCCTCCTAGATTAGATTTTGGTTGAAGAACCAGGAAATCTACTAGATACTCCCAAGAATCCAAAGAAACTATGATATCTTCAAGTATACCTTCAGGAACCACTTTAGATCTATCAGCTAATTCTAAGACCGTAGTGGTTGGTCGAAGATTTTGCAAATTCAAATGTCTCATCGTCTCTAATGTCATCACATTAATAGCTTCTCCTAAGTCAATTAATGTTTTAGAGATCGAAAAATTGTTGATTGTTATGGTTACCATTGGAATTCTTGGGTCAACATATTTTTCGATTGAAATGGTATTTGACATTAGGCCTGCTAGATTTCCAATTACATGAATTGTTGGTGGATCTTTCCTTATTTTGTTGGTTTTCTTTGAACACAATTCCTTAATTGATTTTGTATAGATTGGGATATCCTTAATAGCTTGCAATAAAGGAATTTTCACACAAACATTTCTTAATTCATCTAAGACATCAAACTCGGGAAGAGAGATTGGTAATTTGTCTTTAACCAACCTTTCTGGAAAAGGAAGTGTTTGGATATTTAATGTTTTACCCTTCTGGATTTGATTGTCTATTGGTAGATTTTCTATGCTAGGAATCTCCTCTTGTTCGATTTGTTTTTCTATGATAACAGGAGAATCCTTTGGTAAAACTTTTCCAGATGTTAAGTGGATATTTTGAAGAGGGAGGATTGAGTATGATGGTCCTTCTTCAATGTTATACATGGGTTTTTCTAGTTTATTATTAGGATTGGAGATTGGTTGAGATGGTAATTGAGTTGGTCTGGGTGGAGTTTGGTTAGATGGTAGCTGGAGTTGTTGTGGTTGGGTTAGTTGAGGTGTAGGTTGTGATGACTGAAAATATGAATTTTGTGGTTGATTCTGCTGGAACTGTTGATAAGGAAAAGGTTGGTATGGTTGTTGATATGGTTGTTGGTATGGATGTTGGTATGGCTGTTGGTATGGTGGATTTCCTTGAGCATACCCTTGTCAACCTTGAGGAGGTTGTTTTTGGCTCTGCTGAGGAGGCCAAGTTTGCCAAGGCATGGGTGCATTCCATGAATTTTGAATAGGAGTTTGAAAATTCTGAGGAAATTGTTGAGAGAATTGAGGAGAAAATTTTTGAGATGTACTTGTGAAACGTGGCTGCCAAGGCTTCCTTGGTGCTAGGTAATAAAGAGATTCAATTCCTTTTCCTTCTTCTATGTGAGTAGCTTGTAGTTCTTTTAACCTTGTACAATCATCAGTGGCATGATTATCTATACATAATCCACAAACTTGAATTTTGTTTAAAGAACATTCTCTCAGTGCATGTTTTTTTCTACATATAGGACAATAGATGGCTAATACTTTATCTTGTTCCTCTTGCTTCTATTTAGCTTTCAATGTGTCAATTTGTGAACCAAATGTGTTCATAATATCAGTTTTAAAGATCTCAAACAGATTCCCTAATTTTGATTTAGTAACACCATTGGAAATTGATTTTGTTGACTCTGTCACAATATCTCTCTGTCCTCGTCCTCTTTTAGCTTTTCCCCTTGAATATTTCTTACATAATTCAGAGATTTTTGGGAAAGGAAGGTGAGAAATATCCCCTTCCCCCATTAAATTAAGAGCCTCCAAATTTTCATCTGAAATTCCCTTCAAAAAGATAGTATGAATGACATCCAAAGGAAGATTAGATTGCTTAGATTTATGCATATTATAAAGAATTTTTTCTAGATATTCTTCTAAGCTTTCATCTTCACTTTGAGACATTTTAAAGATATCTTCTTTAGAGTCTTTGGATTTACAATAGGGCTGATATTTAGCAAGAAATTTATTTTTCATGTCTTCCCAGTATAGTATGGTTGCTTCTCCCAACCCCATGAACCATTTTAATGCATATCCTTTCAAAGTTGCAGGAAATAAACAAAGTTTTTGAGCATCATTGGTATATCCATATGTTCTACAAACGATGTCAAATTCAAACATGAAAGAATCAGGGTCTTTAGTAGACAAGCCAAAGAAATTTGGAAGAACAGAGGGAGGAATATTTTTCATTTTTATGTCATCTCCTAAAAGAGTTGGTGTATCAACTATAGGAAATGCAAATGTATTATGTTCTTATTCCTCCTCTTGTCTCTTCTCGATGTGATTCTCTATCTTCTCGTTTTTTCCTTCCTCTTTCTTCATTTCTTTTCCTTTCTAATTCCCTTTCCATTCTCTCCCTTTCTTGTCTATCAGCTTCTGACATTGCAAAGAAGTTTTTTGTTGTACAGTCAGATATTTCTGTTGGAAAAAGAGGTTGTCCTATTTGTTCAAAAATAGTTTGTTTTTATTTTTTCTTTCCTACAAAAGATATTTATGTTTGTGTTTGTTTCTTCTTTACTTCATGAGCCAATAGAACTTGTATTTCTATGAGAGTTAACCTTTGTCCTGAATGTTGTTTCTCTTCTAATTCTTCCAAAGTGATTTTTCCAGCAGTTGGTGTGGTAGATTCGTATTTTTCAATTGTAGATGTTCCTTCTCCTACAGATGGTGGATTAGTTTTTTAGGGGTTTTGTTTTAAAAATATTCCTTTATCATCCCTAAGTTTAGACATAAAGAAACATAACTTAAAATCAATTCTATGATGTGTTTTTTTATTTTATGAATATCTATGTTTTATTTTATTTTTTATCTCTAAATATGCCTCCCCGACAACGGTGCCGAAATGTTAGGATCCAATCTACTGATGTAAATTAGAGTACAAATGATTGTCAATCCAGTGTTTGTAAGACTTAGAGGCACGTCCAAAGTATATGGATTTAGAGATAGTTTTTTTTATATTTAATGGAGATAAACCAAAACCTATTCTAAGGGATGAATATGGAAGAGATGCTAATCTTCTGTTCATAAGTCCTATTCATAGATCTCATAACAATAATCAACAATTATTTTTCTAAAGAGTATCAACAGTAAGCATTCAAGAGATGTTTGAAATAGTTCTAAGACTTATCAAATGCTAGAAGGACAAAACTCTTATTCAAGAGATGCATTCATTGTCTTTTTTCATTCATTCATTGACAACTATCATCAAATTAAATCAAAGTACTGAAATCCTAAATAACTCAAAAAACATTCATGACTATCTTAATGCTTGAAGGCAAACTACACATTGAATTCTTGTTCAAGAAATCATTCACAATATGAGTAAGGCTTTGAAACATTAAGAATATGACTTAGCTATGGAATTCATATAACTACAGCAAGACAAAAACTCATCTACAACAAGATCTGATCTAAAACATGTATCAAATATTACTTGGAAAGAACATAAAGAAAGAGTGTACTAGTTTGGCAAAGGGGGACCTCCAATGCTTCACTGGTACACTTGAGTTGTCTCAGCTAAGAAAGAGCTCCAAAAACATTCAAATCATCATATTATAGGCATTAACAGGAACAAAACATAGAACTCATCTTCAAGAGTACAAATTCCAAAGTTTCTTCATTCACTTCCAGATTGTCATATTAGTTTATGCTTAAGAGTATTTATACAAGAGTTTCAAAACTAAAAATGTTAATAAGTCTCATAAATATCATAATAAGATCCATAATATCCTAGGGAGGTCGAATGCCTCCTTCATATCCACAATATATGGCCAAATCCCACGAAAATCCAAAACTGTCCATGATTTGGGGCTAAAACAGGGTATTTTCTGCTGAAGTGGCCCTATTTGACCAGCGTTGACCGGACATCTGGAAGGCTCAGATATCGAATATGATAGCTCATTATCCATCCTTGTACATCAGGGAACATGACCCAAGTCTTATATTTCACCCAGGTGTCCTGCAAGTACATGAACCTCGGAGCTATTACGGGATTTAGTCAAATCTTGTAATTTCTGATAAATTTTCAATTTTAATGCCAAAATTTAGAAAAATCAATTCTTAAGCCAAAGAATGATAAATATACCTTGCATAAGTTGTTTCATGGAATATATGGAATGAAATGAAGGCAAAATGGATGGATATAGAGGCAAAAGTGTGGTTTATAGAGAAAAAAGGAAGCATAAAAATGTACTCAATAGTCATCTCTATTTTCTTTCTCCATGGGAGATCACTTGGCTTGGAGAGAGAGGTTTTTATCAAGAGAAACTAGCTCAAGACCCAACTCTCCATACCTTGAACTCATTAGGGACCTACTCTGAGAAATGAAAAGGAGAATACTGACATGATACCATTGATCTGTATTATGTTGAGAACAAAATGAGACAAAAACAAAAATATAGCAGAGAATAGGGAAATATAGTGAAACCCAACTTCTATTAATGAATAAGACAAAAAGAACAATGTCGAACACAAACCGAAAAAATGGGGTAGCTTATCTCTAAAAAGAAAGAGATGTTGTCTACGATTCATTTACAACAAGCTTTATATCACACTCCATTGCATGCTTAAAGGGCCTCCTTTACTTCAATTATATATGAGAGAGTGAGAGGAGAACAGTTATCATGATGCATGTGGGATAAATTGGACTAAGTTTAAAAAATGTCATAGGCATGTAAAACACTAGGATTTCCGGAGCAATCACCCATCCCAATACTACTCTAGCTTGAGTGCACTTAACTGCAGAGTTCTAATGGGATACAATGCATTAACACTATGTTGTAGGCATGTACAAAAAACCACTAAGAAATCATTACATGATGTATGTAGTTAAAAAATGAAGATGACATTATATTCCATTCCCCATCAAAAGAGTGAATATAATGGTTTATCAAAACCATAGGCTCAAAATGTTGATTCAGTGGAAAAGGATGATAGCCACCAAGATCACCTTGGATCAAAAACCCTAAAGAAAAGGCACCCAAAGATGGTTATAGGTCCACACAGATCATTGGCTACAAATCCTGCAACTCTCTAGATTTTGTTATAGTTGACTACCAAGTTAGATTACTAGTTGATTACTAGTCGTCCTTCATTCTATATTCAGTCAGTTTCCACATGCCCACCTGTCAAGATCTTGTCAATTTACCTCTTTGACTTGCCTTCGATGTCTTTGAATTCAACTTTACCTACTCTAAGCACCTCGACCTTTGACTTGTTGTCGATTTATTCAAATTCGAATTTACCCAGTCCAACGACCTCGGCCTTTGACTTGTTGTCGATGTCTTTGAATTCAAATCTACCTAGTTGAACCGCCTTGACCTTCAAATTGTTTTTCATTCCTTTGACTGCAACTGTCAGTCAATCCAACTCAACTAGACTTTCACTGCAAAGAATATAACAACCCAACACGATTGAGCACAACTATGAATGGAGTTAACATGTATTCCTTTCAAAACACCAAATATTATGTTTTTCCAGTTGCATTTATTAATAAAACTACCCCCCAATGGTTGTCTGTGAAGAATCAACATCTTATGTTGGCTCTTATAGTCCCGAGTAGAAGACAAGTGAAGTGACTGGATGTCTACCTCCAACCAGTGATTGATGAATTTACTAAATTATGAGAAGGGGTGGATGTATATGATTTATCAAGACCCATCATAATGGAGAGGTATTTTACATTGTATAGCATATGGGCGTACACCATGCATGATTATCCAAGACTACAAGTTTGCTCCAATGAGCATGTTCATAGATTTGTTTATATCTCTAAATTTACTCGGTATAGTTCATTTGGTGCAACTATATTTTTGACACCAACATGCTATGTATACATTAACATCACAACTCTTCTAACAAAAGGGTGTCATGGATGTAAATGTTGTGGACCTTCTATAAAGGCTAGGTGTTCCAACGACCTACAAAAGTAGGTGTACGATTGTTTGAGGGTATTCCTCCGAAAAGAGCTACCTTAGAGAAGATATGCATCTTATTTCACTAGTAAACCAGAGATAACTTGGAGACCTAAAATAATGACACCGACAGATTGGAATAGGGAATATGACATGGATAAGGAGAAGGAAATGGTACAATTATTTTATTAAAATGGGGAAACTATGTTTTGTGTGTTAGAATACTAAGAGGGGGAGTGAATCAATATTATGCACTTTTTAGAAATTTTAACCAAAATATGTAAATACCAATTTATAAACAGTATAACATTCAATATATTATGAACAATGTCATTCAACAACACATAACCATAGATACATAGTACACACAAATTTGATGTTGAAACCCAAATGGGAGAAAACCATAGAATGATTTATTATAGATTAGAAGATTACATTCATAAGAAGCATCAATTTCCACATTTCGACAACACCAACCCCCTTTTTTACAGTATCCAAGCTGAAGGAAGCTAAAAATCCCTAGATTCTCTAGATCCAACTAGAAGGAGGCTCTAACCCCCTGTTTATAGTCTCCAACCTGAAGGAAGCTACAACTCCCTAGATTCTCCAGCTCCAACTGGAAGGAGGCTCTAACCCCCTGATTTACAGGCTCCAATTTAAAGGAAACTACAACTCCCTTTATTCTCGAGCACCAAATTGAAGGAGGCTACAAATCCCTTTCCTTTCCTCTTCCTTCCTCCTTGAAATATAAATGGAGACTAAAATTGTAACTCGAATTATCACTGACAATCAACCTGTCATTGCCACTATCACTGATAATAAACTTGTCACTTCCATTGTCACTGACATTGATATATCATCATCATCATCAAAAACAAGATTCATTTACATGAACCATATGCCAAAATCACCAAGAAAATATCTCAAACATATTCCTAATATCTCCAAGATATGCCTCAAGTATATACCATAACATCAATATATAACCCTCAAAAACACATATAAAGGCATACCTTTAATCATGCAATCAATCTTGTGCATAAGATCACAACCAATTGTCCTTCCTCAACTTATACCTCAATATGATAGAATCTTCATTGGCCTTTCCTTTAGCATTGTTGGATAAAACTGGGCAACTAGCGATGCATCGCTTGACGAGTGTTGTGAAACTCGTGGGGGCCTTGATGGAAACCATATTTCTGACTCATGAGGACTTACTCAATTAGGATTTAAAGATAATACTTCTACCATCTACAACTATGAGACGTTTCTCCTTCACACTCCTTCACTTCCTCTTTTTCGCTACCTAAAAATCACTAAAAGATCACATACTTTCTTGATTGCTTGATCAAAATGAGAGGCTCTTGATGAGTATTTATACCTTTTCAAGTGACTCCTTTACTTGACTTTATGGATGACCTGTAACTTCTTGTTTTTCAACAAATTTTCTCCTTTAATTAATTTTGGGGCTGACATGTAACTTCTTTGACCTTACATCTAGGTCTTCTTGACCATACTTCGGGCTTCAATTTTAGGAGAGCATAAATTATCATCCATAAGGAACTATGTGTCATACCACCTATCATTGGAAATGACATAATGAGGAATATCCATCTATGAGGGTTCTGAATATATTTGCAATGTCCTATGTTCTATTTTTCTTCAAACAAATTCGGGCTTCATGACCACACCTCAAGGATTCTTGTAGAATTATTGAAATCATCTTCATGTGAGGACCATTCTTAAAGCTACGACATAAGGGGACCACTTTGGATACTTCTCCAAATACATCCATTACTTCTTGAGGCTTATAGAATTCTTCTAGAGTTTGCATCAATGACAGCCAATTTTCCAACAATATCCCCCTTTGGCATTGATGGAAACACTTATGCTCCCTCTGCGACCAATGATCCCCCTATGTTCATGATTTATCTATCTGTATGAACTATCTCTCCCCCTTTGAAATCAATGGAAAGGGGTAACTCCCCCTGACAATTTCTCTCCCACTTTATTCTTTTCCAAAAATTCATGTAGATCATTATGGGGCATAGACTAGTCCAAGTTTCTCTCGAAGATAATGAAATGTCTCTCTTGGGAGCGGTTTGGTGAAGATATATGAAATTTGTTCTTTTTTCCCAATATACTCTAACTTGATATTATTTTATGTAACTTGTTCTCGTAGAAAGTGAAACTTAATCAGAATATATTTTGTCTTTAAACACATCGTTGGATTCTTGGAGATACTTATAGCACTGATATTGTCACAAAATATTGAGATGGGATCATCATATTTTACTGTATGTCTTCCAGGGTTTTTTCATCCAGAGGACCTGTCTACAAAATGTTGTTGCTACAATATATTCTACTTATGTTGTAGAAAATGATACTGAGGATTGCTTCTTACTTAGCCATGAAAATCACCCAAGTAGAAGGTTGCTTCACTAGTACTTATTTTATCATCAATGCTTCCCTCCCAATATGCATCTGTGTAGGTGACCGTAGTCATCTCATTCCCTTTCATATACCACAATCCAAAATATGGTGTTCCTTTGAGATATATGAATATCCTCTTTACTTCCAAAACATGAGTTTCCTTCAGTATTTCTTGAAATATTGCAACCTATCCAACTGCTTGCATTACATTTGGTCTCAAGGTTGTCTCATAGAGTAGACTTCTAGTCATTGATCTATAGAGTCTATGATGTGATTCCTTAGATTTATCGTCTTTTCTCAAATTGCAATCAGTCACCATAGGAGTACTTACAAGTTTGAAATCTTTTGTTCTAGACTTCTTCAATATTTATTTGATGTACTTGGCTTCAAAAATAAAAATACCTTCATTTAACTGAGATATTTGAAGTCCCCAAAAGAAGGTAAAATCACCAAGTAGGGACATTTAAAACTCATTTTGCATGACTTTGGAAAACTTATTACTCATTCTTTTATCGTCCCTTCCAAAAATGATGTCATCCACTTATACTTCAATGATATGTATGTTGTCCCGATCCAATTTTATGCAAAGATTTTTATCTACATTGCCATTTTTGAATCCTTGTTACTACAATTACTTCTCCAATATTGAATAATAGGCTCTAGGGGATTTCTTGTGTCCATACAGAGCTTTCTTCAATATGCAATCATAATCTTCTCTTTCTGACAGTAGAAACCCTTCTGGCTGTTCGATGTAGACTTCTTCTTCTAATTCTCTATTTAAAAATATTTATTTTACATCCATCTGATATACTCTGATTCTTTTGGAACATGCATAGGATAATATCATTATTATTTCCTCCATTCTCGGCAATAGGAGCAACATTTTCTTCAAAATCTACTCCTTTAACTTGAGCATATCCTTTGCATAGTATCCTTTCCTTGTTTCTAGTTACTTGTCAATCTTCATTTAGTTTGTTTATAAACACCCATTTTGTAGAAATCACATTTCTTCTTAAGTCTTGGAACCAGTTCCCATGTCTCATTCTTCTCTATTTGATTTAGTTATTCTTCCATGGCTTTAATCCAATGTTCATCATTGTTGGCTTCCTCAAATTTGTTGGGTTCAACTGTGCATATTAGTGCTAGGTGTATTTGTTCCAGTGTACGTACCTACTTTATTCCTTTGGTTTGTATTCCTACATTTTTATCTCCAATAATTTTTTATGGTGGATGATTCTTCTGAAACCGACAGTTAGGTGTCATGGAAGGTATCTGAAAATCTTGTTGGTCATTTTTTTCTTGTTTTTCTTTTGGATCCTTCTCGTGTTGTTGTGTTTTTTTTCTTATTCTTCTTCTACCTCTTCTTGTTTGAGTTCTTCTTTTGCTTCGTGCTCTTTTGAATTTATTTTTCCTTCTCTAGTCTTTAGCTCATTTGTTTCATCAATCTTTGCATTAATTATTTCCACTATTCTGCTGAGTCTTAGGTTGTAACATTTGTATGTATTTCTTTTGCTTGAGTATCCCACCAGTATGCCTTTATCAATTGAAGAGTCAAATTTTCCAATCCCGTTGTCTTCTCCTTTTATGTATCATTTTCTTGAAAATAGTCTAAAGTGCTTGACATGTTTAGATATTTCCTTCCATATCTCATATGGAGTCTTGTGACTGTTACTTCTAACTATTCCATTGTTCAATATATAAACGGTTTTATGTACTTCTTATACCCAAAAGTCATTACCTAACTTGGATTATTTCAACATGGTTCTGTCCATTTCCATTACAATTATGTTCTTCCTTTCAATGACTCCATCTTGCTCAGGTGTCCTAGTTTCTAAGAATTGCCTTTTTATTCCATGATCTTAACAAAAATCCATGAATTCTTTTGATGTGAACTCATCTCCATTGTCTGATATCAAGCACTTTATTTTCAAATCAGTCTCATTTTCAACCATCTCTTTGAATATCCTGAAACATTCAAATGCCTCTGACTTTTTCTTGAGAAATCAAACTGCGGTCATTCTTGTAAAATAATCAATAAGTAGCATGAAGTATTGTTCACCATCCAATATTTTTGTTCTTATTGGTCCACATAAATTAGTGTGAACAATATCCAAAGGATTTTTTGTAGATTATTACTTTGTTCTGAACTCAGTTCTTGATTGTTTTCTATGTAGGTAGTTTCTATGGGGAAAATCCCCCTAATTTGGGTCTAGTGACTAGGCAAAGCCTTGATACCCAAAAAGACAAAATATTCTATTCTACTCCAAACAAAACATAACCTTATGATAATTATGGGAAGAGAAAGAAGAAATAAACATGTACCTTAAGTCCTTATGGATGATGTCGATATCTTCTCATTGTTGTTTGTTCCAAGACTGAATGCCTCCTCCCAAAGATGGCCTAAAAAAATGCTATAGAACAAACTAGGACAACATATACTTAATTATAAAGATTATCTAAAGAGTTAGTTATTCATGAAAAGATTCATAAACATAAACACATAGACATAAATATATGGGACAAGAACCTTTATCTTTTATTAATAACAAAATTGGAGGTTACAACCTGAATTTTCATGGTGCTGCTCTACGAACCTCACCTAGGTTCCTCTAATTTGTCTCTAAGTGAACTATTCCCAATACTATATTCACCACCAACATGCCAATATAAGGGGGAAATGATGGATGGTATAAGGAATATGGATGTAAGGGAATGTTGAGGATGAAACTCAAAGCATAATGCAAAAGGCTTGGGAAAAAAGGGAGAAAATTTGGTAGAGTTCTCTTGCCTCCACTTTGATATATCCAAATGACCCCCCTAGGGACCTATTTATATTAGAAAATGATGGTTCATCCATTTCCATAAGGGATATAGGAGGTAAGATGGCTGAAAAACCTAATATAGCTTGTAAACTCCACCGAAAAGCTTATATTTAATCATTGTTTCTCACTTTTTAGAGTACATGTGTTCTTTCAGTAGTGTAGCATGCATATGTATGCGGGATTTCAGGCATGCATATAGCATATGCATGTTCTCTTTCTGTACAATAGGGCGTGTATACCATACAAAATTTTGTTTTTTGAGAAGAATTCCATCAGAAAGGGTTGGAAGATGTATGAATGAGTGGGCCAACATCAAGGATGCCCAAAAGTGTCATTTTGATATATAACAAATTCCCCCTAATGTGTGAGGTTAGGAGAGAAAATGATGGCCGAAATAAATTACAACATCTTTAATAATGTGGGAAAACACTGGATTCGAGTAATCCCAAACGAGCATATGTGAGCGCATCATCTATAATAAGATAATAATAATCATCGAGGTAGGAATTCCCATGATCGGGATAAACTAAGCATGGCTTCCAATCAAGTACACTTCAGATCCATGTCATATATATAGTAATAATGGATACATGACCAATGTGTATTCCAATATAAAGTGTAGCCACAAACAATACACAACGGATCTACAACTCAAAACCATAAGAATATATACAATGTCATAGAAATTGTCAGGAGGAATTAATGCCTATGGATGATAGATTCATAACTCAAGCAATAGATTTAAGTTATTCAAAACCCAGGTAGGATTATAATAGGAGTATAATACTCACTACTCTGATGTCTTTGACAAGTCGTCATGGAAATACTGGAGGACCTTGATCACTAGGCACCAAACTTCATTGATTTTGAATGTGAACTTGACAAGACTGTTGGGATGGCCAACTCATGAAGTAGATAAGAGTTATCATAGAATGGATGACTCAGGTTGTAAGATTTTCCATTGGACAAGAGAACGATAGATAAAAAGACTCATGAATCATGCTATTGAAATAAGTTTGTGTCACAGGAGGCACCACAAACTCTCCATGTGTTTGGAAGAGTAACCAAATAGAGGAGGACACAACTCTATGTAATGAGAACAACTTCCTAAGTCCATACTAGATCTGAATTCTTCCAGAACAAATGGAATTATGTGTTCTTTCCAAAGTTGACTATATTGTTGCCAACAAAAGAGAATGTTTCATCGTCCCCTCTTTTTGTAATATTTGATTTTTTTGTCTTTTTCACGTACTTAAAGAACTTGAAAAATATTAAAAGAATGCTACGTTACAAAGGAGGAATGAGTTTCGTGGGAAATAAAATTGGTTCCAAGGGCATGGAACATATTGATTCTCAATGCAACGATACATGTGTAGGATAAGGACACTCGGGAAAATTCCTCCATGGGTCAAGGTGTCAGATCACAAGGGAAAAAATGCTACAAGGATTTCACCTAAGGAATACTCTAAAGGTTCAGTAATAACAACATGAAGTTGAAATTAGGCCAAAAACGTAAGGATGAGACATGCAACATGATCACATAATGATACAATGAGACACCTTACATATAAAGTTTTATGAGACCAAAGAAGGTAAGCTCGGTGGTTTTCCACTTCTAGAGAGTATGAAAAAAACTAAAAGAAGGCTCCAGAGTCATATTTTTTGTAAGGTTAGTCTCCATGGCCCAAAAACAAATAAAATAATACCAAGGAGAAATATTCTGGTCACTAGGACCAGAGTATTCCTTTTTCTTATTTAGTCCAGTCGATCAGGAAAAGGGTTAAACTTATACCAAAAGGGTGTCTCTTCAAAACCATTTTAACGAGTGTGATAGAGACAAGATCACTCAAATATTTTTTCAATTTTAAGGAGTCTGAAAAGAAATTAAATATGGATCACCTACTTTTTTGTAATTTAGTCCCCTGAGACCGAAAAAGTATAAAACATAAATTAGGAGAACTCTCCCAGTGAGACATGTCTCTCCAGGAATACCTTTTTCCTGGGTAATATATTGGCCAGAAAAAGGGTTACACTTATGCCAAATAGATATTCCTTCTGAACCAATTAACGAGTGTGAAAGGAACAAGGTCACTCAACAATATTTTCTTATTTAGGGAGTCTGAAAAGGGCTTAAAGAAGACGCCAAAGGGTTTCCTTTTTCGCTAAAAAAGAGATAAACCAAAACCAGGGAGAATGGCCCTTTTTCGTAAATTTAGTCCCTCGGGCCTGAAAAAGGGTTAAACTTAAACCTAAGAATACTCTCCTAGTGAACAATAGCTCCTAGTGTGTACCTTTTTCATAAAAATTGCCATCCAGACCGAAAAAGGGGTAAACTATCGGCAGATAGATGTGCCTTCAAATTTCACTTTGATGAGCATGAAGGGAATCAAGATTGCTCGATAATATTTTCAATTTTAGAGAGTCTGAAAAGGGATTAAAGAAGACTCCATGGGAGATCATTTTCTTATGTAATCTAAATAAGGATGAAAAATATAAATAATGTCTCGTTATATGTCACTTTCAGAGTTTAAGTGAGATTGAAAGAAGACAAACCATGCTCTTGGGGAGTACCTCAGGTAGGCCATAAAAATGAAGAAGAATAATAATGAAGCTTCAACAAAAAGTCATGGTGGGACTAAATGGGATTATCATTCCTATGAAGTAATTCGGCATGGGAACCAAATGGAAAACAAGGTTCTAAGTAGGATGACCATGGAAGGAAGGCTCTACCACATAAAGTACGACACACTTATCAACAAGGAAGATTAGTGTAACAATTCAATGGGGTTGATCCTAAGGCTAAATGAACTAGGAAACAGATAATGCAAAAATGCAAGTAGGGAAAAATCTAACCTATATACTAGTTTCAAGGTCAATACCTATCAGGAAGGATTGATATAATGAACAAAATTCAAAGAAAAAATGTCTCCAAGATCCTGCATATAAGGCGAATAACACTCATCCATAAGTTATTACATACAATATAGATAGAAACTTCAGAAAATAAGAGGTGTTATTGAATACACAATTTGAAAATAGAAAAGATGGACTATACAATATGGTACAAGGCACTGCACAACCTCATGCATAGTACAGGTTCAAGTAGAGGCCACTGCTAGGCTCTGACCAATAGTCTCTTCGGTAGTCAACTTGAAAATTCTCCCAAAAGGGAAGAAAACATAAACCATTATGTAAATATTCCCATGGTATATAATTCATAGTCAGGGCTTCAAGGATAGCCTCATCTGAAAGTAATTCAATATCTAATAAATCATGTGAACAAGAAAGGTCGGCAGTCATAAAGGGAGAAACTAAATGACCATATTCCATATAGCGATGGAGGTTTTGGAGAGGACTGGCATAGTCTATCAGTGAAGAGTCATAGGCAGAAGGGCTTGAGGATCTACAAACAATGACATCAGACTCGAAAGGAAACTCAAGATCACTTAGACCAAGAGGGGGAAGAAAGGGCTCCCATGCCCCCATTGGATAAACCAAAGGATCGATTGTTGAGACCAAGTATTGAGAAGGAAAACATGAGTGAACAAGTTCCTTCTCAGGAGAAATTGAACACCAAGGATAAGATGCCACATAATTTACCTATGGTGGGGTAGAGTCTCTACGAATAATAGGAAAATATAAAGGGGCAACCTGAACTAACACTGAATTAGTATGGGGATTATCATATGTAAACTAGTCAATAGTGATAATGCTTCCATTCTGATGGAAATGCATCACTTGAAAGAGCGTAGACACCACATCATTCATAGAATATAAATAATCACACCCAAGAAGCATATTGAAATATAAAGGGCCTTGAACCACTATAACATCGACAAGGACAGTATTCCCACCTAATGAGATAGGAAACTGAGGAAGAATCCCCAAATATTCACTACGACTTCTATCAAAATCCTTAATCCCATGTGATGTAGACACAAGATTAGGAGAACCCAAATCTTTCCAAGATGAGGAGGATAAAATATTTGTGGAGGCTTCTTCATCTACAATACATCGGTAAATGTTTTTTGAATTAGATTCAACCCTTATTTGAAAGGGTGCAAAATAAGGAATATGAGGCTCAACGAGGTCATTCCAATTAAAGTAAACCATCCTAGGACTTGGAGGGGGTGTGCTCAAAGTGAGCGGAATGCCTCCTTGTTATGAAAGTACTGAACTAGAAATGCTAAAAACATAGTCGGTAGACACATCACTCCCCATCAGAAGAGTGGGATCAACCAAAAATTGCATCGGTGTGACCACTTTAGTAGACTCGACACTCTCCAAGAGAAGAGTGGGATCAACCAAAGATTGCATTGGTGTGACCACTTCATCAACCATTGGTTGAATAGGATGAAAAAAACATGTTTTGAAAGAACATTAGCCCCCCAAAAAGGATTGGGATCAGGTGATTGCATCAGCACGATCACTTCATCAATCAATAGCTGAATAGGTGGCGAGACAACATAGTATGAAGGTGCATCATCCCCCAAAAGAGGAGTGGGATCAGTTGAAGATTGCATCAACGTGACCACATCATCAACCAATGGATGAATAAGCTATGAGAAAACATGGTATGAATGAACATAAACCCCCAAAATAGGAGTGGGATCGGTCGAAGATTGCAACAATATGACCACTTCATCAACCAAAGGATGAATAGATTGTAGGGAAACAAAAGAAGACTCAAAATAAGAAGAGCTTGCAGACATGGACCGCAATCTTCGTGCTTATGGAATTCCAGGGCACAAATGAGTAAGGTGATCGCCCTTGCAAAGATTACAAATAATTTAGGTTTATTTCCTATCCGTCTAGGTTTCTAAACAAAATCAATGCCACCGACATGACTAGCAGTGGATGTTTTCTTGTCCTCAACATGACTCGCAGAGGTTTTTGACAACTCTCCAACATGATTAGCAGAGGTTGGTCGTAAAACTCCTGTATGACTCGTAGGGACTAGGTTCGTGCCCCCAACATGATTTGCAGTGGTTTTTTTCACATCTCCAACATGATTTTCAAAGGTTGGTGATTGGTCGATAACATGACTCGCAGAGGCTACAGACGTATCACTAGTATGACTAGCAATGACTGGATGTTTTCCCCCAGAATGACTTGCAAAGGCTGGGTGTTTACTCCCAACATGACTTGTAAAGGCTAGGTGATGGTATTCAACATGAATTTTAGAGGTTGGCGACCTATTTCCAACATGAATCGTAGAGGTTGGTGATTTCTTTTTCCTATTATTCCTCTTTCTATTTCATTTAGACTTCAGATTACTAGTAGCAATACTTTCACCAGAGAAGGTAGAAGGAGGAGGAGAATACTTTGCTAACGAAGGAACATCAACATGATTTCCATGACATAAGGTTCTTAACTGAGAAGCTTCAAGAGTAGTAGGGACATTTCGAATGGTACCCAACCAAACCAGTAGTCCCACATTCAACCCAAGAATGTACAACATGGCCATCAAAGGAACACCGACATTTCGAAAGGAAGGAAAAGCACAAGAATCCCCTTGCAAACGGGTTCCTTGGTTTGTATCATTAGTATTTTTTCCCATGAATATCTTATGCACAGGTTATTCCCTTGCGGGATCGTTCAAGTCTTTAAAAGTCTCACACAATAACTCTGGTAAATCAGTGGTATAAAAATATATGCCTATAAGGAGGCGACTCCATGTTTCTAAGAGGAAGACCGAAAATCCCTCACGATTGATGGAGTGGGTGATATACCACATTAGATGAGAGAGCCAAAGAAATGACTGAGTAAATCACTATGGAAAACTAGGGAGCATAGAACACATGTCTAAAAATTCCCTAAAGCTAAATCAAGAAAAAGGTAGGAAGATTAGTTATGCCAACCAACACTATAGAAACTTATTGGTGCAAGTGTAACTCGATCATAGAAACACCCTCCGGGTATACTCTACGAAGAATGATTCAACACCTATCCTAGGTACCGCAGTATGCCCTTGCAGTCACCTGTGTAAGTACCTATTAAAATGAAACTAAGTTTCTTGCTCACATTCAATCACTAGGTGGGTATAGTTGACAGTCGAGAAGACCATATGAGGAGGATAACTATGTCTAAAGCCTTTCAAGGGTACCGAAAGAAAATGGTTTGGAAGACAACTGAGGATCCCGAACAGATTCAGGGTCCACGAAGCTTCGTATTCAAATGAAGTTAACGAAATACAACGAATTACCCTCAAATAAGGTCCCCACCACACTTGGTCTAGCTTTGGAGGGCGTATATCCTCTGCCTTTCCTCACACGACCTCATGTTTAGATCCTGTGTTAGAGGGGGGTCCCGACTAACTTTTACAAAAGTAGAATTTAACACTCCCTAACTTAGAATCTTAATTTTTTTAAGTGTCCTTTCTGATTTTCCTCTCCATGACTAATCCAATCCCTAAAGCCTAGTCTAGTTGGTGTACCCTACAAATGAAAAAGGTCTAATTGATTTTAAATTAAGCATTCATTTTAGTGGCTTCTTTTACTCAAAGGGTACGGAAGTGTAACTGATGTTGTTTGAGACTCTTGCAAAAATGAAACTTATAAGAACACTAACAAATAAAACTTCACACTAATCCTTGAAATGAAAAGAGTTTCAAGAAATAAAATGCATGAACAATCCTTCAAACCTAAAGATGCAATATTTTCTCCTTTCCATGGAAAATGCACAATGAAAATTTCGAGTGAAATAAAAGAGAAAATTAAATGATTTTCTTCCTTATTTTTCTTTTGAAATTCTTTCAAGGTGAGAAGAAAACACAAAACTATTCTAATTCTTTTTTCCTTTTCAAATAACAATGCAAAGCAATGCAAATAAAGAAAGAAACCTAACTAGCATAAAAACACGTTTTTTTTATTTTCTTTCAATCAAAGCAAAACTAACAAAAGATAAAACTCATTTTTATTAAAATTGAAGCTAAAAATAGGCCAAAAAATTGTTGGAAACAAAAAAAGAAAAAGAATGCTATACAAGAGGATTTCTTCGAAATTTCATAAACAATTTGAGCCTAACCACAATCAATAGAAGCCCCTGAAACTTAGCGAGACCTAAGAAGCGAAGGGTTTCCTGAAAGGAAATAAAATAATTTTGAGAAAACTCTTCAAGATGATAGGCACATGTGTTGTGCATAGTCATCCTGCATATGTATGCTGGATGTTTATAATTTAGAATGTGTATGTAGGTGGGTTGGGTATAGAACACTACTGAAAATTTTCAAAAAAGAAAAAGATTTAGACATAACACTCAACTCAGGAAATATGGTAAGCACTAGTAAGGTAACCAGAGACCCAAAAAGACTCAGAATACTTAAAAAAAAAGAATTCAAGCCAAACAAATATCTCCTAAAAATACCCTAAAGAGATTTCCCAGTGGATTAGCCAATTCTGCTATGGGGAAAATCCCTCTAATATGTGTCTAGTGACTAGGCAGATCCTTGACACCTTAAAATATAGAAAAGGTTTTATTCTACCCCAAACAAACGCAACCTTACAATAATCACGGGAAGAGAAATAAGATAGAAAAATGTAACTTAATTCCTTACGACTAATGTTGATCCCTTTTGATTGTTTTCCATTGCAAGACTACAAGCCTCCTCCCAAAGTTAGCCTAAAACAATGCTACATAAAAAACTAAGACAACATATACTTAATTATCAAGATTATCTAATGAGTTAGTTATTCATGAAAATATTCATAAACATAAAAACATAGACATAAAGATATGGGACAATAAGCTTTCTCTTTTATTAATAAAAAAATTGGATGTTACAACGTGAATTTTGCTATCGTCACTCTACAAACCTTGCCTGGGTTCTTATACTTTGTCTCCAAGTGCACTATTCCCAAAACTATCATCACCAACAACATGAAAATATAAGGGGAAAAGTATGGATGGTATAAGTAATATTGATGTAAGGGAATGCTACGAATGAAACTCAGAGAAGAATGTAGAAGGCTTGAGAAACAAGGAAACAAAATTGCCAGAGTTTGCTTGCCTCTAGTTCAATATATCCAGCTGACCCCCCTAGGGCTCTATTTATATTAGAAAATGACGGTTAATTCATTTCCAGAAGGGATATAGGAGGTAATATGGTTGAAAAACCTAAGATAGCACATAAACTTCTCTGGAAATCATGTATTTTATATTTTTTTCACTTTTTAGAGTACACACGTGATTTCAATAGTGCATCAAGCGTATGTACATGGGATTTCAAGCATGCAACTAGCATATGTGTGTATTTTTCCTATACAACATCGAGCATATACCATACAAAAAGTTGTTTTTTGAGAATAACTCCATCGAAAAGGGTTGACAAATGTATGAATGAGTGGTCCAACATCAATGATGCACATAACTGGCATTTTGAGTTATAACAATAGTGCTTGCACATAGTATTGGATGGCTTCAAAATTTCAAGAATTTCTCTTACCGCTTCCTCTTTGTTGATTTTGACAAGATAGTCAAACTTCATGTGACCCATTCTTCTGTGCCAAAGCCAACTTTCATTTTTCTTTCCCAAGAAACATCTTTCCTTTTCAATCTCATTTAAGATGTATATGTTCTTTGGAATTTTTATTGTTGTAGCCACCAATTTTCCTGATCCTTCTTTCCTTATCTCACATTTATTTGACTTGAATAGGTGTGTTATTTATCTCACATTTCTTTGATTTGAATAGGTGTGTCCTTTATCACACATTTGACTCACACTTAACATATTTTTCTTCATATTTTCGACAAGTAGAACATTTTCTTCCATGGCATCTTTACTTCCAAGCTTGACTATGCTTTTTCCTATAATTTTGGTTGAGTTATCATTTCCAAACGAAAATGATCCATCTCTTTATTTATTTAGAGTTACAAACTTTTCCTTGTCACATGTCATATTCTTTGAACATCCACTGTCAACGTACCAATCACCTTTTTTTATTTGGGTTTGTAGAGCAACAAAACATTCTTCAATGTCCAGTTTATCCTGTTTTTTTTTTCCATATTATTGATTGTTATTTCACATGATTGTTAAAATGTCTCTTTGCTTCCTATAGAGGAACAATAAATCGGCAATATTTGGTCACATGTCCAAAATTTTTATATTTATAACATTTAACTTCATCATTTAATGAGCCAAAACTGTTATAATTTATATTATACACTTCATGAGGCTTTCTGATATGATTAATTCTAGAGTAGCCTTCATAGTTTTCTCATGTTCTTAGCATAGGCTCTACAATTTATATCCTTGTGCCAAACATTGTTATAGGAATAACATAAACCAAGAAAAATAGTTTGGTACATGCGTGTGGGGGATCTTCTAAATGATGTTGCTCTTTCTTAATCTTCTTCTTGAGTTATTTCCATTATTGGTTGCTCATTTTGAATTCTAGATCTTCTAGGTGGTGTAGTTATTCTATAATCTTCCTCTTGAGATCTCTCAATTTCTTGGATGTTCTATTTTGAAGGTTTGCATTATTCCTTCTTGATGTGACCTATAATGACTTTTACGTAAATACTCTTTTATGCTTCCTTTTCTATTGTCATGGATCTTAAACCCTTCTTAGTATTTATCTAGTTGTATCATAGTCCATACTTTTCATGGTATGGCCTTTGATTTCTGATGATTTCATCCAATATTTTGGTGTTTTTCTATTGCATGTATTTCTTCTAAATTTCCTTTCTTATTACGACTATTTCGACTTCCAATCTTTCGTTCATTTTCTCCTTTTCTTCCAACTAATTTTTTAGTGTTTCTTCAATCCTTCTGGCTTCTTCTATTTGGATATTTAGATTCATAATCATCTGTTGGATTTCTTCAAAGTTGGAATTTTGAGAACCCTCCTTTAGCTTGATCAATTCTTCCTTGAGTGGCTTGTTTTTTCTTTCTTTATATTTTTAGTTCACTTAAGGCGTTAATTAGTTACGCCTCAAGATATAATTCAGACTTTTCTTCGTTATCTTCTTCATAATTTTCCAATGCCATAAAGAGTACTCTTTCTAAGTCATTGTCACTATAGTTATACTCACTCGATGAGCAACTGTCTTCTTTTGAGTAGATACTTTTCTTGAATAATTTATTTTTGTTTCTTTTCTTGTCTCCCTTTTTATATTTCATTTATTTCTTAGGATATTCTTCTTCATCATTATCTATATTCTTATCATGAGGACATTTAGAAAGAAAAACGACCAATTTTATGACAACTAAAGCATATTAAGGGAAGCATGCCTTTGTACTTGTTAGTTCCCCTCTTCAAATTCCTTACGAAATTGACCATTTCTTCATCTTCATCTGAATCACTGCTGCAATTGCATTTTGAATTTTTATTTTGCTTCTTCTTTGTCTTCTTGGATGCTTTGAAATATGCTTCCTTCCTCGATGGATGATCCTACTTTGTTCTCATTTCATAATATGTAAGGATTACATGTAACTCGTCCATGATAAATGTATCAATATCTACTCTTTCTTCTAGGGATGAAATATTATGACCAAATATCATTGGAAGAGACCTTATTACCTTTTTCACAATCATTGGTTCTTTAATTTCTTCTCCCAATCCTTTAATAGCATTCACAATTTCATCAACTCGTAGAAACTAAGTTGCAATATCTTCATCTTCCTTCATTTTTAGTTGTTCAAATTGACTTATATAGGTTTGAAACTTATCCCCTTTGAATTTGGCATCTCCTTTGTAAACTTTTTGAATTTTTTTTCAAATATCCTTTACATTGTCACAATGCATGACCTTGACATATACCGAATCAACTAGACCATTAAGAATAACATTTTTAGCCTTAAAATTGTTTTCACTGAGTTTCTTTCCATGTTTATCTGTTGGGGGAGTGGTAGGTGTCTTGTATCCATCTATTAATGATTTCCATACATCAAATCCCTTTTACTCCAAAAAAAATTTCATCCTTCTATTCCAGAAGGAACAATTCTGACCATCAAACATTGGTGATCCATTCTTAGTGAAATCCATGATATACCTTATAGTGGTTAGACTGATTCTGAAGGACCTGCTCTAATACCAATTGTTGGAATATTGAGAGGGTGGATATATCAGTATTATTCAGTTTTTACCACTTTTAAACAGAATATGAAAACATCAATCTATCAACAATATAACATTCAAGATATTATGAACAATCCCATTAAACAACACATCACCACAAATACACAATACACAATAATTTTACATGGAAATACAAATGGGAGACAACCATGTAATGCTTTCTTATATATCATAAGATTACACTCATAGGAAGCACCAAATTTGAAAACTATAGCACCAACTAGAAGGAGGCACCAACCCCCTATTTAGAGGCTTCAACATGAAGGAAGCTACAACTCCCTATATTCTCCAGCTCCAAGTGGAAGGAGGCTCTAACCCCCTTATTTGTAGGCTTGAAGATGAAGGAATCTATGACTCACTGTATTCTCCAACACCAATTGAAAGAAGGCTACAACCCTCTTTCCTTTCCCCTTCCTTCCTCCCTGAAATATAAATGGAGACTCAATCTGTCACTGAAATTGTCATTGATAATCAACCTATCATTGACATTGTCACTAATAATCAATATCTCTCTCTCACCATCACTGATACTACTACATCATCATCATCAAAAACAATATTCATTCACATGAACCATATTCAATATCACCAAGAACATCTCTGAAACATATTCCCAACATCACCAAGATATTCTTCAAACCATAAGACAAATATGTTCCTCAAGCAAGTGCCATAACATTCATGATAAACCATAAACCATGTACCATAAATATACCTCAAATCATATTCTCAATATCACCAACATATATCCCTAGCTATGTGCCAAAGACTCTATAAGACATTCCTCAAGTATATACCATAACATCAAGATATAAACCTAAAAAATACATATAAAGAAATGTATTTAATCATGTAATCAACCTGGTGCATAAGATCACAACCAATGGGCCATCCTCAAATTCTACCTCAAGAAGATAACATCTTCATTGTCTTTTCCTTTAGCCTCGCTGGACAAAACTAGGCAACTAGCATTGCATCTCTTGATGAGTGTTGTGCAACTCATGGGGGCCTCGCTCAACACCTTCTATATAACCCATGGGGTCCTTCTTAATTAGCGTTTTTACATAACCCTTCTCTGTTAAGAACCAAACAACAATATAGCATAGAAAAACCTCAGAAAAAGTACTCAATGCCTTGAAAAAGAGATAATTTCAGATAATAAGCCTCTTCGAGGGGTAACCTCCTTTTACCCCACTTAAATGTTCAAGTACAAGATGATTCAAAATGAAAATGTCTCCTTGGTATATATAGAAGACTAGGAGGTATAATTACAAATAATGGCCTAAATCCGACATAATTAAAATAACATTACTAATCTAAATTACAACTAATGGCCTAAAGCCGACATAAATAAAATAGTATTACTAATCTAATATGCCCCAATTAAGGGTTAATGAGCCAATATTATGGCTTAACATGCCCCTCCCCTTGAGACAAGTGTTGTACACAATGCTTGAGTAACTCTGGATGCTTCTGTATAAAAGACTCATCTTCCCAAGTGGGATCTTCAGCCAGTAGTTTCCTCCATTTAATGAGATACTCTGAAATGGATCTATTC
>SNQJ01S0088371.1:0-10628 GCA_010110895.2 Picea sitchensis
TATCTCTTGGCATTGTATTGGCTATCTATAATAAGGAAGTTTTGTTGGGTTTTCTCCCCCATGAGGGTTTCCCAGGATAAATGATGTGTCTCTTGTGATTGTGTATTTCTCAGTGATCCTATCTTATGCTATTGTTATCTAGTCAAATGCAAAGAACTCTAATAATAGATGAAACCTTAACATAGTATCAGAGCTAAGCTGAAGAAAGCATCTTTCACAAGAGAAAGTGAAAAACGTCACTGTTGTTGTACATGCAAATTAGGGTTTTTTTATTGATGAAGTACTTCAGCCCTAAAACCATCTAGAAAAGTGTGCCCTTCCTCAAGGATCACTTTGGCATCCTCGCTGCAAATTTTCAGTGGCTAGATCTCTCGAAAAGTGAAACCCTAGTTTCAAAAAGTACCAGAAGTACCAGAAAACCAAAGTACCAAAAGTACCAAAGTACCAGACATACCAGAAAACCAGAAGCACCAGTCCAGAAATCTGCAGATCAAGTTTGGAGGGGTAAAAGTTGGATTTTCTCAGATCCAAACACACCAGGCTACTCGCCTCAACCAAGCGCACCTCCTGGTGTGGAAAACTTTTGTGCCTAGAAGTATAGGATTGGACTCATTCTTGAAGAGAATGACCTAGCAAGATTCATCAAAGAAGAAGTGTCGGAGCCCGACGATGCTGCAGACAAAGCAAAGCACCAAAAGGACATGATCAGGGCCAAAAGAATAATTGCAGATTCAATCAAAGATCACCTGATTCCTTATGTGTCATCAAAGAAGACTCCGAAAGAAATGTTTGATGCCCTAAACAGACTATATGAAGGAATCAGGTCAAATGAGGGCATTCTCCAATTAAGATCAAATGATGACAAGTGTAGCTGAAATATCCATGCAATAAACATGAGTGAACACCTAGGCGAGGTGCACCCTAGAAAAGTGTGCCATGTAACTACCTCAGCCACCCATAAATAATAAAATACTCTCCAATGAAGTGTGCCATAAGAAAATGTGTCAAGGTGGTTAGAACGCATGGATAAAATACTCCTCCATATGTCATGTCATAGATGTGTCCAACCAACCCAAGAGAGTGTGCCCTAGGAAAATGTGTTGAGTTGGTTAGAACTCATCAATAAAATACTCCTCCATAAGCAATGTCATAAATGTGCCCTGTTATCGCACAAACTGTAGATTGGGCAAAGCCCAACCCGAACCACAAGACAGCGACAACTAGGAGAATACCTACCCACTGTAACCTCAAATAGGTACTATCGTCACTTTAGAGGTGAAGTGATCACCTCAAGGGGAGAATCCCGGGTGACCCTAGGGAGAAATGAAACGAAAGGTGAGATGATGAAATGAATGCCCCTATAGGTCAAGTTGTTAAGTGGAAGATGGCTTTGATGACACGTCTCGTAAGTGATTTAAGGTTGCCAAGTCTTTAAGTACCTGCGGAAAGTGTTTGTACCTGCCCGAGACACAAGAAAAGCCAGATGTGCAAGCTATATGTTAAGTGGACAAGCAAGTTAAGCTTCTTGTCCCTATTTGCAGCAATCAACAAAGATATATATCAGCAAGAAATAATTAATAAAGATGCTAGATAATATGCTTGTTATCGAACAAGTTGTAGGTTGGGAAAAGCCAGACCCAACCACCAAAATGGCGACAACTTAGAGAGCACTTACCCACTTTCACCTTAGGCAGGTGGTCCTGTCACTTTAGAGGTGATGGTAGTCACCTCAAGGAGGGAATCCCGGTGACCCTAGGGGGGATTGAGACGAAAATTGTGATGTATGAACAAATGCCCCTAAAGGTCAAGTTTCTAGATGGAAAAGGGAACTTGGAAATGAGTCTTGGGAAAGGTTTAAGGTTGCCAAGTCCTTGGGCACATGCTAAGAATGTTTGTCCCTTCCCAAGACATAAGAAAATCCAAATACGCTTGTAATATGTTAGGTGGACAAGCAAGTTAAGCTTGCTGTCCCTAAATGCAGCAACAATCAGTGATATATATCAGCATGTAAAAGATAATAAGGGCTGCAAAATAAGTGCTAAAAGTCTAGTTGAATAAGCATGAGACAAGCTAGTAAAGACTAGTTTAACTCAAGAATGAAAGAGCAAGACTTTAGCATAAAAGAAGGGCTGTCATAAACAAGTTACTGCAGTGACAATTATCAGCCGTATTGCTGTAACAAACAACTTAACAACTTATTACAGCAAGAAGATCAGCCACCAAAACCTCCTCAAAATTTGTCAAAAAGTGCGCTAGGCCTAGTAGTTCAAGTGTACAAACTTTGAGCAATTTTCAGTTGTTGATTAGAGAGTTATTGAAGAAGTTAGATTAGGGTTTCTGCAGCCCTATTGGCTGAAGATGAAATTTGTAACAGCAATAAGAATTACTTGGCAAAAGATGACGCCCTAGAGGCACAAGCAAGCCAATAACATATAGAATTGATTGCACTTTGAACAACTTGAAAATCTCGTAAAATCATGTTACCCAATGCAAGTAATTTTATTTCTCCAATGCAAACTCTAGATTAGTGCCTTCAAGATATTGGGTAAATGGAGTCTTGAATTGTAAGAGTTAGATCCACAATATCCCTAGGGGTGTAAACCCTCTTACTCCCTAGGGCATGCAAATCAAACTTAGGTAAATCTAGGAGGGTGTACACCCTTGTATTCCTCCTAGCAACCTTGCAATAAATGACTTGTCAACTAGCAAATGAAATGAAACTTAATGGAGGGTGTATGCACTTATACTCCTCCTAGGGTTTCAACCAATAACATTCATGAAACAAACAAGAAGAACTAACAATTGCAGATTTTCCTTACCAATTTCAAAGAGATGCAAGATGTAACCCTAGTTCACCAAGCAAAAAACATTCATAAGCAAGAGAAACGACCTCCAAGAGGTGCGCACCACCTTAGCTCCACAAATCACCATGAAAATTCACCATAAGACATTTGCACAAGAGAGAGAGATCAAATTGCCCAAAGAGGGTGCAAATTTCAGCCAAGTAGTCTTCTCACAATGGGAGAGCTATGTTAAAAATGAGATTCACATGATCTCAATTTATACAAGATGTCTAACACATAGTTTGTCAACTTAGCAAGGGTAAAACATAAGATAAGGGGTCAACAACCCTTATCTTACACCTTGCATCAAAATAATATTAAACAATTCATCTTAAAATTCACTTTTGCACAAAAGAAACCCTAAAGTAAGATGACATCACCCCTTTAGGGGACGTTTTGGCACTTGAGCAACTTGATGGAGAAGATGTGGAAGTCGTTGGGGCTCTTTGAGCCTCCTCGTCATGTGCTAAGCCTTCTCTATGCCTCATCCGGTGAAAATATGCCAAGTGTCAATGTGCAACTCCATCACCACCAAACCCTAGCCCCCTCATGACGTCAACCCTCAAAGACGTGACGTTTTTCCTCTCCTAGGCAAGTCGTTTGGGTGGTAGGGGGCTAAGTTAGGTCCGTCACGATGTCTTCTAGGCCTCCAAAGGCACATCTCTGTCATCCGGCATGCAGGCCCTAAGAATCCATCATGTGGGCTTCTTGCCCCATGGAAACCCAAGTTAGGCTTGTTCTCCCAAAACTAGCCACAAAGCAAGGTCCTGCAAAACAAAAGGGTACGCCCTCCAAAGATCTCAAGTCAAACGTATCATGACAAGCATAAACCACGTCTAATAAGCAAGGCACCTAAACATGTGCATCAAAACTACCTCATCAAATTGAACAAATGCTCAAAACCCTATACAATTGACCAAGTTTAAGTATGGGAGGGGTGTC
This sequence comes from Picea sitchensis, assembly GCA_010110895.2. Lineage (NCBI taxonomy): Eukaryota > Viridiplantae > Streptophyta > Pinopsida > Pinales > Pinaceae > Picea > Picea sitchensis. The sequence continues at coordinate 3,786 of SNQJ01S0088371.1, forward strand.
ATAGGAGTCGTATTGGGTAGACAAAAGCCCTCAAGTAGGGGATGTTCCCAAGGATGGCCTTTCAAGGTTATGTAGTGGGTGATGAGGTGGAAGGGGTTTAGACTTCATAGGTCATTGAGTTTCATGACATACAAGGGCTCGTATTATCTCATTCATGGGTGCCTTTGTAGAGGGTGTGTGGCACCTTCGTTTGCGATGCGCTTTTTCCAAGCCCATCTTCTTGCCATTCTTTATTTCTTTCATGTTTTAAGGAACGAGTTGAAGGCCATTGTCCTGGCGTGGTGTCCAGATAATGACAGTGTCACTCACAAGTACCTTGCGAAAATGAGAAGGCGGGCTCGTTATGAGACCCCCTTTCCCTCAGTTGTGTAACTGAGAGCCACTACCCTGGCTTGGTGACCAGATGGTGGTAGTATCATACCGCTAAATACCCATGATCATGATAGGTCAGCTCGTAATGAGACCTCCCATCCTCCAACTAACCCCTTAAGCATTCATTGTCATTTATCTTTGTAGATCCCCCTTTTATAGAGAAGCATTTCATTGCTTTCTCGGGGGATCCCTAGGCGAAGCCTCTGGAAGGTCTATATCTAGGCTTTTATTTTTTCAGCCAACAACAATCCCTCTGGGCCTTCAGCCCCTTCTTCCCATGAAATGAGGTACATGCCCTTCTTGGGTCACTAAAGTCAAAGGACCAAGAAGAGGAAAATATGATGGGAGTGTAATGAGCGGAAAGTGGTAAGTATGGTTGGGAATGGTACGATAACCCCTTAAGGGAACCCTAGTCACAAACCTTTCCCAAAGGTTGGCCACTTACTCGGAAATCTATGACACCAATGTGAAACAGGTTCAAAGGCATAATGTCCAAGCAGGCATTCTATAATCAAAAGCAGCTTAAATACAACATGTTCAAATGCCTTAAATATTAGGGTGATTACCTGCCACAATCCCTGACTTGTACTGCATGGAGCAAGATCGATCTGCCTTCCAGAAGCTAGTTGGTGTGGTGGATGCGCTAACAATGGATTAAATGTGGTGATATAATTGGTTTTCGTCTGTGCAAGTGGACATTGTTGGTCGTGTAACCTCTCGACACTCCATATCTACAACCTGAGGGCCTCGAGATATGATCTCCTTAGTTATCCCACAAAATGGGGATAACATCTGGCTCCTACTTGGGGACATGTGCTCGTCGTAGAGTGCATGAAAACCGCAGCATCTCCTGGTAGACCTGTGCCTACACTGAAAGAAAAACCATCAAATCTAGGGTGGTTCTATCACCCTTCGTCCATATACATCAAAATCCAAAGGAAAAATAATCTAGAAAAGAAAATTTTAGCATTTTTTCAAAAACTTCTAAACTAGGCATGAAATCAATATGCAAGTAGAGCAAAAAGAAATATAAAATGCATCTAAACTAATATGAGCAATCAAGATGCAAATGCAAAGAAAGCAAGATGACCTACCTACTTACCTGGGGCACGGGCCTTGAAGAAGTCATGTGACCTGAACATAAGGTCAGAGAAAAGTTCCATCCACTGGTAATGGCATCTTTCTCCCATCCAAGGCTGTCAAATAGTACTTTTCTTTATCGGACTTCTTCTTGACAATGTAAGGCCAAGCCATGAGCTATCATCTCTTTGGTCATACTTAGGGTTGCCCTTTCTCTTATCCCACATGAGCGCAAGACTTCCTTCACTGAAATTGATGTAAGGTATATTCTCAATGTATGGATAGGAAGGAGGCTCTGTGTTGACCATCCTTTTGATGGCTTCTTCGCGCTCTTCATCTTCTTTCTTCAAAATTTGCAGAGAACCTGTCTCTTTCCCTTGGTACTTTGCAAGTTTCTCTTTGTATTCATCTGTCCTTGGGAGGAGCATATCTATGCAGTCTTCCTGCATGAAAGGAAACTCAGATGAATCATACTCAATAATCTATCGAGGCACATCGTAGTCACACTCACTGACGTAATCAAGGCCATTGGGATCCATCACATGTTTATCATTCTTTTCCTGGCTTTACAAGATCTCAAAGGTGCCATCACCCATGGGGACGTATGCATGGGTAAGGTTCGTGCTAAGGAAACCCCCAAGGGCAGAAAACCAGCTCCTCGATAGGAGCATCCCCCAAGCATCTGGAACATCGATCACTACTATATCCATGAGGAGGTTGATATGTGGAAAGTCAATCAGAAAGACCTCAACGTCCTCACATAACCCATAAATCTTGATCCTTTTAGAATCAATACCACATACATTACCATAGGGTCGGGTTGTCTTCAAACCAAGTTGTTCCATCACCTTCAATGACATGACATTTGTTGAGGCCCTAGAATCAAGCATGCAGTTATTCAAGCGGAGGCTATTCATGCCTAATGAAAGATAGAAGGGAGGATTCTTGTCCCTTTGTCAATCGAGATACATAGTGTTCAAAATGATAGGGGGGTCTTCCTTCTCGGTCGATACATGTAATATCTTCAATACTTCCCTTTTTACAAAAAAGATCTTTCACATCTCTGTCACCGGGACCATCATATTCAGATTTCCAAACATGGCTACAACATCTATATTCAACTGAATCTCATCTATGGGAGTTGGATTAGGAAGCAACTCATGTACTGGAGGAAGAGGTGGTGGGGCCACCTTCTCTATTGATGGAAGAGGAGTGTCAGGCTGTGATGTGGGGGTTGAACCTTTATTTCTTCTAGTGTAGTTCAAAAATTCCCTCCTCAACTCCTTCTGATCATTTGTTAACTGATTCAAGGCTCAGAGTCTCCCCTCTCTTTCCCCGCATCTTCTGGCTTCATTGATCTGTTCTTGTGTGACTTGTTCCTCTTGGAAAATGCATATCATATCCACGAAATTCATATTGTCGGGAGAGTCTTCATCTCGTCGGTTGGCTCGTGATGAGACCTTCTTTCCCTCAGTTGTGTAACTGAGAGCCACTACCCTGGCTTGGTGACCAGATGGTGGTAGTGTCATACCGCTAAATACCCATGATCATGATAGGTCGGCTTGTGATGAGACCTCACATCCTCCAACTAACCCCTTAAGCATTCATTATCATTTATCTTTGTAGGTCCCCTTTTACAGAGAAGCATTTCATTGCTTTCTCGGGGGATCCCTGGGCAAAGAATCTAGAAGGTCTATATCTAGGCTTTTATCTTTTCAACCAACAACAATCCCTCTGGGCCTTCAGCCCCTTCTTCACATGAAATGAGGTACATGCCTTTCTTGGGTCACTAAAGTCAAAGGACCTAGAAGAGGACAATATGATGGGAGTGTAATGAGCAAAAAGTGTAAGTATCGTCGAGAATGGTACCATAACCCCTTAAGGGACCCCTAGTCACAAACCTTTCCCAAAGATTGGCCACTTACTAGGAAATCTATGACACTCACCAAGGCATAATGTCCAAGCAGGCGTTCTATAATCAAAAGCAACTTAAATACAACATGTTCAAATGCCTTAAATATTAGGGTGATTACCTGCCACAATACATGACTTGTACCGCATGGAACAAGACCCATCTACCTTCCAGAACCTAGCTAGTGTGGTGGATGAGCTGACAATGGATTAAATGTGGTGATAGAGTGGGTTTTCGTCTGTGCAAGTGGACACTATTGGTCATGTAGTCTCTCGACACTCCATATCTACAACCTGAGGGCCTCGAGATATGATCTCCTTAGTTATCCCACAAAATGGGGATAACAATGTTAAAAGTCACGTAAATGATGCAAGAGATAAGCTAGCTAAACACTAGTATAACTCTAGTATTAAAGAACAAGACTTTAGCAGTGAAATAAAGTTGTAAGAAACAAGTACTACAGAGATATTATTCAGCCTTATGTCTGTAGCAAACAAGTTGTTACAGCAGAAAAATCAGCCACCAAAAATCACAAAGAATCCACCCAAAAGATGCGCTAGGACTTGTAGATTATAGGGGTAAATTATTAGCAACTTTTGTCAGTTGAAATGTGAGTTATAAGTAAGCAAAAGAATGTTTTGTTGCAGCCCTAATGGTTGTAGCTTTTAATGAGTTATAACTCTAAGAAGACGAAACCAATCGAGATGCCTTAGTGGCCTTGACAAGCTCTTAACATGCAGAAAAGTTTCCAACTTGAACAAGATCAATATCTCACTAAATTATGTTTACCAAGGAAAACAATTTATTTCTCCAATGCAAACTTCAGATTGGTGGCTTTAAAAAATGGATGAATGGAGTCTTTAAAACACAAGTTAGATAACCAAGATCCCTAGGGGTGTAAACCCTCTTACTCCCTAGAGCATGCAAACCAAACTTCAAAGTAGATCAAGGAGGGTGTACACCCTTGTACACCTCCAAGATACCTTGTAATAAAAGATTTGTAAACTAGCAAATGAAGAGAACTTGATGGAGGGTGTATGCACTTATACCCCTCCTAGGGTTTTAACCAACAATATCATGAAAAGAGCAAGAAGAACGCAGATTTTCCTTACCAAGACCAAGAAAGTTGCAAGATCAAACCCTAGTTTCACCAAGACAAACCATCCATAAGCAAGAACAAGAGTCTCCAAGAGGTGCACGCCACCTTAGCTCATCCATTCATCAAGAGATATACCAAAAATCATTTGCAAGAGAGAGAGATACCAAAACTACTCAAGTATAGCGAAAATTTCAGCCAATGTAGTCTTCTCACAATGGGAGAGCTATGATGAAAATGAAATAGAGATGATCTCTATTTATACAAATCCTCTAAAACATAGTTTGTCCACATTCAAAGGGTAAACCACAAGATAAGGGGACAACAACCCTTACTCTTGCCCCTCTGCCAAAATAACATTTTTTAATTCATAATTTGCACATAAGATAAACCCTAGAAACATGACGTCCCCTTCTTGGGGCAACGTTTTGGAACTTTTAGGTCAAGTCGTCAGCTACAAGCCTCTGGGCCTTCAGCCCCTTCTTCCCATGACATGAGGGACAACCCCTTCTTGGGTTAGTACACCCGAAAATCCCAAAAGGTAAGGAGATGAGAGGATGAAGTGTGGAAAGTGACAAGTATGGTCGAGAATGGCACGATGGCCCATCAAGAGGACCTCCCAGTAGCAAACCTATCCCCAAGGGTGACCCACTTACTAGGGCGCAATGTCAACCACCAAAGTGAAACAGGGAAAAGAGCATAATGTCCAAGCAGACGTTACATAATCAAAAGCAGTTTAAAATGCAACAAACTCAAATGCCTCGAATATTGAAATGACACTCACCATAATACCTGACTTGTACCTCGTGGAGCAAGACCCGATGTCTTCCAGAAGCCAATTGATGTGATGGATACCATCATGATGAACCTGGAGTTGTGGTGGCGAGATGGGTCTCTGTCTGTGCAAGTGGACACTGCTGATCAAACTATCTCTCGGTACTCCATGTCTGCAACCTGAGGGCCTTGAGACATCATCTCCTTAGTTATCCCTAGGAGTTGGGGATAACATGTCCAACCAACCCAAGAGAGTGAACCCTAGAGAAGTATGCCAACCTCTCTAAGAAACAAAGAAGATATTGCATGCCTTGAAAAATGTGCCCAAGAAGGGGGCACACCACTAGAAGCCATAACTAACTCCAACTAACCACTCCAAGTGTGAAAAGGAAGCAAATAAAGTAGGGCATCCAAGCTATTAGCCTTAATCTGGATAAATTAGATTAGTTTAACTATTGAACGATTAAATCAACCTCAACATTTGTGTGCAAAGGATAATGCTGAAATAAAACCATAGTCCCCCTCCAATTAGTCACCAACTGATTAAATCAACATAAACATGTGTGCGAATAAGGGGTGCACTCTAATAAAGTGTTGTCCCATGTAAATAAAAGATGCTTTCCTTAGCAAAACTCCACCGTGATAACAACAAAACTAAATTCCAACCTAAGGTGCACCACCACCAAGGGATTATTACATCAAAAACCACCATCTAACCCTAGGATAAGGTTAGATCACCATCATATCATATGTGGTACACCCCCTTTCTAACTCAAACTTAGGAATCAACATATCAATGAAAGTACTAACATCATGAAACACATTCCACCCTAGATGATGTCTAGAAAATGTTACATTATAATATAAATCTCTTAGGAAAATCCCACAAAGGTAACATGAATCATCCCACCATAGCAACATCATAAGAGAAAGGGACATAACAAAAAGGCTAACCCATCCAATCATCAAATATGCCCCCCATCATACATGAAACAAGAGGACCATGTAGAACATCAGCTCCTAGTGACACCAAATAATACCACATCATCATGCAAAAGTCACTAGGAAACTCCAACAATCATCAAACATATATCTCCTAACACTATCATCATCTATCCCCTTGGGGGGATAGAACCATCATCCATATCCAAGATAAGCATATATACCAGACCACCATAATGAGATAGTATGCTCCACATCCATCAAAAGTGAAACCAAGGGGAGATCAACAAGGAAAGCACATGTGAGAAGACCACCAAGCAGCAAGCACAATCATCCAACCAAGAAGAAGTGAAGCTCCTCCAACCAAAGACCTTCATCTAGTGATATGATGCCATGACAAGAGGGGGCTCTATAAAGATGAATCTCGCCAAATCGGTCCAGCAGCTCCAAGGAAAAAGAAGCAAATCCCCATCAATGTGATGAAAATCACAAAGTGGAACCTCATACAATATGAGGTGTAATAGGTGCCATTGCGGTAAGAGGATGACTAAGATATGGCAAGTGGCTTCCACTTGTCTAGTTGACAACAAAAGGTGTCATGAGCACATAAAACCTTGTGGAATGTTTGACATCTAACCCACATGAGCATTAAATGCCGACCTGCTAC
>SNQJ01S0088371.1:17913-33487 GCA_010110895.2 Picea sitchensis
GTGGCAATCTGTCTATTTGATGCTATTGTTGCTTTAAATGTTTCAAAAGTTAAAAAAAAATGAATATTTTTGTATTTTTTTAAGTTTGTCGATTTTTTGCCGATGTTTTGCCGAGTTTTACGAAACGTTGTTTTCTGGACCCCGGCGAGTTTTTCCCCGAGACGAGTTTTACAACATTGCATACCAGTATGTAGGCTAGAAAAGGATCTACCAGTACCAATGGGTAGGACTGGTAGAGGGTTTTCCCATATTAAAGGAGAAAGCTAGCATAAGGTTGTCTACACTAGTGCAAGAGCTAGTGGAGTGTTCATGTTGCAACCTGTATTGGCAAGTAGGCTAGCAGAAGGATTTTAGAGTGTCATTCTGCTCATTTCACTATATAGCTTAGTCTTGGATACCTAGCCATTGGGATTTTCATAAGTAAGCTTGTAGGTAGCATGCACTTTTCATCTTATAACCTAGCTCATGAGTCGTGTTTGATCTGAGTGTCTATGGATGGGTGGTGAATTCTTCCTTGGCAACCATTCCCCGTGTTTAGAAATTCAGCTAAGATTGGTGTTTTTATGTTGGTTTGAGTACATTGGAATTACATATTTTCAATTTCAGCTTTGAAAGTTTTTTTGCACATGCTTATCATTCTGCATATAGAACACTCAGTTGGATTGCATATTTGGGTTAATTAGCTTGGCAGTGTCATGAGTTCTCTATGTGCTTGGAATAATGTGCACATCAAGGTGAATTGGCATCCCAATCCTAAGGAAATGGGGTTGAGGAACATCACAAGAATGTTGTCAAGGCCAATCACCAGTTGAGTCGATGAATAAGGAAGAACGTTTTGTTCTAATGGGTGAAATCCAACAATAAGAATTTTAAGTTATCAAGATGGACAATCAGTGTGTGACATTACAAACAAAAACGTCACTTCTAATCATCAAACCTAGAAGTGATTGCAAATCAGATCATGAGGATTTATGATTCTGTCACCAATACCTGCAACAAAGATGAGGACATCACCAAAAGAAGATGCTTATTCGACAAAAATTTGAGCAAGGACATTCAATAATGATGGAAAGGGTAAATAATAGCTCCAAGTTCGTCACTTTGTCATATTTTGTCTTGTAAACTATTCCGTCTTTGTTGAATTTAAAATGTGGTTCATGGAAGTCTGATTATTTTTATGTAATAATATATTTTATTACTTTATGGAATAGGTCAGGAATTAAGTCACAAAGTCATTATGAAGACGTCACTATGAAGTCCTAGATAAGAAATCGTAATTTATTGAGTGAACATTGTGTGTTCCTCAATAGTCATGTAGGTGAAGCTGTGTGTGTAAAGTGGCCCCTATCTTGATTTGAGTTATCATCACAAGGAAGTGTATTCACATCATATATTGTGCATCATACCTTCATCTTTGTTGATCATAGAAAAATATCTCTATAAAAATAGACTATAAGATGAATAAGAGCTTCATGATAATTCCTATGTTCCTATGAATAAAGTTATAACTGTTTTCTCTCTTATTTATTTAAGTTATGTGTACACGCATCATTTCTTAGTTAATTCCATCTCAATGTCATTCCAAACTCGTAACTTCAGGTGGATTCATTCTCTACATAAAGTAGATTACACTAAATCTGAACAGGAAAGTAGAATCTTTCTAATAAGAAGTCTCTGAACCAACGTTTTATTCTTGCATCACACAATAACAAAAGCATTGTCGAATAAGTTAGCAACAAACTTCTCACAAGTACAGCCAACTTTCAACATCCATTTTTTTTTCTTTACCACCACAGACTATGAACAGTGAAAAAATATAAAGCCTAAAGGAAGTGGCCTTTCAGGTTTTAGGAGTTTCTGTAAAACAAATTATACTCATCCACGAAAAAGTTGGAAAAAAACAGTAAGAAATAAACCAGTTTACACTCATGCAGATTAACTCATAAGTAACATGAAAGTAAAATAAGGTTACATGAGCTTATTTGCTTTAGATAAATGATAAAAGAAGAAATAACAAGGACAGCAAAGATGCAGCAAACCAGGTCAGAGTTCAAAATGGGGTACAAACTCCAAAGAGACCAACATTACATTATTTTTTGTCTTTGTTTCCAGCTTCTTCTGGAAACAAAAAATATACATGGTAGAGCTAAAAGAACAAGTACTTTTGCTTGTTTGTCTCTATTTCTTTTCTCTCCTATTTCTAATGAAAGATTTACATCTTGGATTTTTTCAGCGAGTGAAGAAGACACATACCTCTAAACCCATCTGTCACCCACACTGTTTTAATCATCTGCCTGATACTCTTTGGTGACTGAAATAGAAAAACAAATTTGTGGATAAGCATGACGTCTGATACCCTCACAAGCTTGTAATGTAAATATCAGTCTATATGTAAAACGTTTAGCATTAATCCCTGTAAATTCAACACTGTTGCACCCATATTCCACGTGAACTTAACTAGGAATCATAATAAGTACACAAAATACAACCTTGAACAGCAAAATCAATTGTGTTGTTAAAAAACTACTGACAAGGTTATATGCTTATTATCAGTTTTCAAATGATGAAATAAGGTATTATTAAAAATTAAAATAAAATGTGAATAGGAGGCATATTCAGAACATCTAAAAGAAAGTTGTTCAGAGTCCAGACTATCTCATACAACTATGGATTATAGATAGAACTCACAAGCATATACTTAGAAATTCCACAAAATCTTGTTGCACTGTGAGAAGCAAGGTGCTCTATAGCCTGGGTGGTGGGATATATCGTCGTGTTTGTACACTTGTATGCTTCTGTAACACTAATAAAATAAAATGAAAAAAAAAAGAGCCAACATCTTCTTTTTTAATTTAAAAAAAATGCATATTATTTATCTTTCTTACCATATTTATACAACTAAAAAAAACTAGCTCCTCCTGGGCAAGAGGTTAACTGCAACCGGGGGTAGTATATGGTTTCATGTATGGGACTTGTTGCCGTCCTTATACACACTTGCAAATGTGAGCTAAGTCCGACTCACTTAGTGTGTCCTTGGAGGCACCATGCCTAGATTCACAGCCCACACTGTCACTTTGACCGGAACCTCTTCAGTCTAGGCTCTCCCAGGGAAGCTAAGGGGGGTAGTCCCTAGTTACTAGATAAGATTTAGCGTTAAGATCTAGGAGTTGATTTTAATTTCTTAAGGTTAGAGGGAGTCTATCCTATGATGCTAAGGCAGCAATGCAAGATGCAAGGGTTAGCATGTGAAGCAAGCCTTTCCCTAGGTCAACTAAGACTAGTGCCTAAGGTTGGGCAAGGGGTCAACTATATGTTAGGGGGTTTACGTTTACAAAAGATTACAAGATTACCCCACAAAAGATAATTTAATTCGTGAATATTTATATACAAGTGCCACAAATAAAGAATACTAAGATACAATGAGCAAGCTAACCACGTTTAAATATACGTGCAGGATACAAGAAGATTAGTATTATCATCAACACATTCAAGTCATCATCAACATCACAAAGATACTAGAAGAGATCAAGAGATTTAAGCACAAGTACTTCTAGATTGTAAAGATTATTAACACTCTTAGTTACTAAACCCACAAAGTATTATTAGATGATTAAGCCCAAGGTTATTAAATGATTAAGGGTTCTTAAGATTGAAAAGTTTTAATTACCCTTATTAGGTGTTTCATCAAAAACCTCCCTATTGCGCCAAATAGCTCTTTGGATACTCTCAAAATAGTATGGCAACGAGACATACCCTAGCTTCGTAGGTCAGCTTGAAAGATTGAGTTTTTACGGAAGGACACTCCTTTGTGCCGTGAGATCGTCCCCGGCCTATCACCTTTAGTTGCCCTCCTCAATCCCCGTTTTTAGATGGTGAAGATCCCGGCCTATCACCTTCCGTTGCCCTCCTCAATCCCCGTTTTAGATGGTGAAGATGGTGGTCTAAGGTACCCTATTAAGTCTATTGAGTTAATATATCAATTAGGTAGACTTTTAGGTGTATTTTAGAGTGTTTTAGTGATTTTATGATGCCTTGAAAGTGTGATTTATTGCTATGGCCGAAACTCACTTCAGCTCAAATGTGTGTTGCTTAAGTTTGAAAATGAAAGGCATTAACACATATAAGCTATGTGAGAGCAATTACTTAGTTCACCAATATGTAGCTTGCTATGAATGAAACCCAATCACAAGGGCAAGAACAACTTGCCAACAAGAAATGAAAAACTAACACACTTATCTTATGTTTATTAAGAGCATTAAGATCCAAGCATTAAGTGTGAAAAAGGAAGGAAGATCTAAGCATATGCCTACACTATCAACTTATCCCAAAGCATTACTTCAAGTGTGTTGGCAAATGGCCTTAAGATATTATAGCTTGAAAGAGAAAAACCATTCACTTAACTATTGAAGCATTAAACATTCAAAGTATCAGATTTAAGCATGTAAAAGAAAGATCAATCTTTAAGAAGCTTAAGCATGCAAGTAAATCTAGTTAAGTTGATTATGCCCAATAGGCTTAAACTAAGGATTAGTATGTGTGAGATCTAGATCTAGAGTATTTTAAACCATTAAAGTACAAATAGATCAAAAGCACATTAAAATCCTAACCTCACAATTTGGGGTATTCCTCTCCCAAAGTGTAGGTAATTATTAGAGTTAGAAGTAACTTGGAAAGAAAGAGAGAGAAGCAAGCAAGAAAAGAAGCAAGCAAGGCAAGCAAGAAGCTCACTAACCCCACGTCCTAGCTTAGGAGAGAGAATTTGGAGATGAAGAACTCAAAGCTAGATCTTACCCAAGCTCATACGTGGGAGGTAGGCCATACCAATCCTTCTCCCACACTATAAGCAACTAAAAATAAGCAAGAAGTGAAAGAAAGTATGCCCAAGAAGCTAGAAGAAGTGAAGAGAAAGGTCGAGAATGTTACCCACTTGAAGAGAAGGGTCTTGGAGTGTTGTGTGGCTATTTTAGGGCAACTTAACCACCTCAACCAAATCTGAACCTGCAAAAACCAGCAAGGTATACTTGCTGGAAATGCTACACACAACAAGCAAAGAAAAAGAAAATTTTCTATTTTTGGTAGAAATTTTTCACATAGAAATTTTTATAGAAAAGATAGATTTAGATGACCACTTTACTATGTTAATGCTAGCTGAAATATGTATAGAAATGACAGCAAGAAAGAATGAGAAAAGAAGAGAGAGAAAGAGGAGTTTATGTGTGCTTTAAGGGAGGACTCTTCCTTGAGGCATTCCCAATAAAACCCTTGAGGCCAAACCTGCAAAAACTTAGCAAGATCTATGCATACAAAGATAATATGGCTGAATGTGCTAATAAGATGAAATACTTGCACCCTATCTAGCAAACCCACTTATATAGATCTACAAGAATACTCGTTGTTAGATCTACTCAAATAAAATACTTTACCCAAGATCTAGGCTATGCATAATCAAATTAAACACATACAAGTTTACCTCACATGTAGCAAGAACAAAAATACTTGTTGCTCTTCCAATGATCCTCCAAAGTTTTTCCTTTATATTACTCAAGAAATGGATCTTGGAGAAATACTTGCTCCAAAACCCTAAGAGCCAAAGAATGGAAGAAAGATGGAACAAGAGAGAGAGAGAGAGGAAAATCAAGTAGCATAACAATAGCTCAAGATATGGTGAGTTGGGAGTGAGGAGAGGGATATATTTATACTTGGAGAGGCAAACCTACCTCTCTTGGATCAATGCCAAGTGTCCACCACCAAGCAAAAGAAAAGATCCCAAGGCTAGGGCGCACCATCTAGGGTTTAGATCTTAGATCTAGGGTGTAGATGGGTGAGGGGATGTTGGGATCAAGCAAAAGAAGTGTGGGAGGCTTAGGGATAAGTGCCAAGGGAGAGAAGAGGCCCCAATTAAATTAAAAACGATTTTCTAGAAGATCTTCTAGAAGGGGGGCGTAACTTTTGGGGATTGGGCAATGAATGGAGGGTGAGAGATGAGGGAAAGGATGTGGGGATGAGCTAGGAAGTGACGTGGAGGCCTAGGAGAGGCAAACCACATGTGAGAGGNCTAGAAGATCTTCTAGAAGGGGGGCGTAACTTTTGGGGATTGGGCAATGAATGGAGGGTGAGAGATGAGGGAAAGGATGTGGGGATGAGCTAGGAAGTGACGTGGAGGCCTAGGAGAGGCAAACCACATGTGAGAGGGGCCCCCCACACATCCCTCACTAAGTTATAACATAATGCTACCTAGGAGGGCGTCAATTTCCCCCTAGGGGACGTGAGGGTTGAGTGATGTGAGGGGGTTAAGGGTTTGAAAGGTTAAATCAAGGGTGGGTGGGTAGGAAAGGCTTAGGGAGTCTCTCTCTAACCTTTATCCATCTTTTAACATCATTCTAACTCATTATTACAATTTTACATTTTTGCCATGTTTGGACTTTAGCAATTAAAATTGTTGGTTTTAATTGACTGACACTCCGAGTGGACAAACCCATAGCAAAAGTTGTCTGACTGAACTGAAACTTGGTCCATGGATGTGGGGGGTGCTATTCCATTTCGTTTGAGCACAAATACCCCTATCAAAAATCCAAGGACCTAGTGTTTACAATTTTTACTCAAAAATAATCAATTAATTAAATAATTAAACCTCCAAACTTAGGGAAATTTAATTAAAAATTAATTAATTAAAAAAAACTATTTTAGACTACGGAATTCCGCGAAACTTTCTAAGATGTCTTGCATAGTCATTTACAATGATTCCTAACAATAGTTACCAAAAGATAAACCCACTGGAACGTTGTTCACCACTTTGGATGAATTATTGCAAGTGTGAGGGAAAAACTCAAGGGAAATCAATAAGGCTGAAAAGCCCAATTGATAACCTGAGGATAAAATGTTGAAATAATGTAACTGGGAAGAGCATTCTTATTATTATTGTTAATCCCCATTGTGGATTAATCATGTCATTATTATTGTTATTGTTATTGGATTAATCCCCATTCTGGATTAATCATGTCGGTAATTGTATAAGGACCAAATCCCCTTTTGCGGATTGGTCATCGGACAATTATAAAGGGCAGAATAAGAAGTCGGCCCCAGCAGTTGTTATTGAAGACCCAGAATTAATTAAAGGTGGGTTTACCCACCCACAGTGAGAGGTCGGCCCTGCCAGTGACACCCTCTCACACGTGCCAGTCTTGTATATATAGGAGGCTAGCACCTCACTTCCAAGACACAACTCACTTGCTCATTATCTTATGAGGCAAGCTGCAATTACCAGAGAGAGGAGAAGAAGAGTGGCGCATCTCTTGGGGAGGACTATCTGTACTGGTTTGAGTTATCTCTTGAACATTGTATAAGCTATTTATGATAAGGAAGTTTTTGCTGGGTTTTCTTCCCCTAGAGGGTTTCCCAGAATAAATGTTGTGTCTCTTGTGAATGTGTATTTCTCACTGATCTTGTTCTTATGATGCTCTTATCTATTGAAATGCAAAGAACTATAATAATGACATAAAAATTAACATAAAAAACCCTCGGTGAAAGGAACTCTCCCAGTGAACCGATCCCAAGGTAACTGACCTAGACATGATCCATGCAGACCTATTACATTATTGACCCACGTAGGGGTGTGGAAATTTCAATTACAAAAAGAAGTGTTGGGGCCAAACATGCCTTGTAGAACCAAAAGTCTTCAACAAATTTTCATCTGATGATGAATCTCTTCATGGCACATGGAGTTGACCACCTATATTGGAGAGGCGGTCAACAGGACTAAGGCTAGATGCTACTAGAAAGCACATGACCCCGTTGGAGGTAGCATCAGCAATGACCACAAGGGATATTGACTTTCTTGTAGATACTATCTAGGATAAAATTGTCTTTTGGTCCTGGCGTAAGACCTAAAACTGCTTCTAATTGGCTAAGAGATCGTCTTCCTTAGACGTAAGGAAACAGGTTAATGGCCCAAGATCCAAAGGCATCTAGCAGGAGTGGAAGTTTGCCCCCTTATGTACCACCAGCGAGTCATTTCAGGTGGCATGGTTTTCCTTGAATAACAATGATGAGTCAGCCCACATTCGTGGATAGTAGCCAATGATGGTTGTCCTCACTGTCGATTGACAACTGAGTTATGATAGGTTTTGCCACCTTCGCCAAAATTAATTTAAAAATAAAAGCTAGCATAGACCCAACTTAACGTTAGATCTCTTACATGTTGATATGAATCAAAAAAGACAAGGTGCAAGCCTCAATGTTTATTAAATAATATTGAGACTACAAAAAGATTGAGATTTGCACTTCAAGCTTTTTATCCCTCAAAGTACTTAATAGACCCGAGGTTATGATGGATCTATGCAAATTTATTTGCCTCTCATAAACCCCAATAAATTCACTAAGAGTACATTTACTACTCCAATAATACAATTATTGCATAGCATCAAACCTTGTAATACCCAAATATTCACACTACATTCAGATAGGCAATCTGAAGCCTTGTGATTAGTAGATAAGATAATTTATTAATGTCCAACAAATAACCACAAAATTAGGCCAATGGCACTCAAATAGTACATCCAATGTAGGTACAAAGTGGGTGTGCTAAAGCGACTCCTAGATCACTACTAGAAGAAAGAAAAGGAATAAAGGACTATGTGCCTAGCTAAAAGCTAAATGTCTAGGTAATAGAAGATATTAAATAAGATTCAAGTTCAAGAAAGATGCTAGAAATTGATGAGTCTCGATGCCAAACAAAGAGGGGACGTCAAGGCAAGCTTGGAGTTCATTGTTGAGGACAAGTGGGGGGACCACTATATAGGTTCCTCATCAGAGGAGCCAATAACTGTGAGAAGGCCAATGCACTGGTAAATGATATCCTCCAGAGAATGGTCAAGGCTAAGAGAGCATGGTTGCGTGATCCTAAGGGGAACACAAGAGTGAGAAAGCCTGGCACTCCTAACATCAAAGGCTATTTTAAAATTACAATACATGGTAAGCAAACCTGCAATCTAGAAACCCTAGAAAGCTAGAAACTCAATGAACTCTCAGAGTTGTTGTTTGTATGCTAGATCTACAAAAACATTGCTAAATGAAAAGTACAAATAACAAACAGTAGAAATTTGGAGCACTCAAAATCACATATGAATTTCTTCTATTGACTTGAAGATAAAATTATACAATGCAATCACTACAAAACCCCCATTGTATTTAACCATGAGAGACCCTAACTACCTTTATAGAGAAGTAGGCTAGGGTTTACAATACTAGAACCCTTACCCTCGGTGTCTATGATACAGCACCCAGTCTACATGCATGCATGCTTTGGGATCCTATGGAATTGTGCCTCAATTAGATAGGACTCCTCTTGCTACTCCCCTTCACTATCTCCTTGGGATCAATGCCCCTCCTCTAAAATTGGAAATATACCTATCTATTGTACTTTTCCTAAAGCTGGAAAAGCAAACTCAAATTGAAAAGCATATTCTAATTTTAAACTGAAGTAAATCTACTAATTCTAGAAAAGCGTCCTAATTTAGGAACAACACATAAGAGCAATTTGCCTCCCAAGGCACTCTAGAGTTGTGCCCTCATCGCTCCCTACAGATGTACATTGTTGGGCTAAGGAAAGTAACTATGCCATCTCTGCTAGAGGAAGAACAGTGACCAAGCAATCACAAGTAAACTAACACTCCCTCTTTGTGAGGAAAGTGTTCTCCACCAAGCCACGTCTCTCCCTCAATATCTCAAACATCCCCTTAACCATCAAAATATCTGCAATCTACGAATTTGAAGGAGCATACAGCATGGCCACTACTCCCTTCTGAAATATCTTTGATGAAATGGTACTAGATATCAATGTGCTTGCAACAATCATGAAACAATGGTTTCAAAAAGAATTTGATATAACTTTGATTGTCAAAGTATACCACAATAGGCTCCAACATCTGATCGGTCAACTTTGCTAACAACTTGTCAAGCCAAATAGCCTCACAACTAGAAAAGTTGGTTTCCATACACTATACCTCTATTGAACTGAAAGCAACTAACTCACCATCACCGGCATACCTCAAGCTATAATGAATTGTGCCCTTCAAATATTGTTGCACATGCTTTGCAACAACCCAATGAATATGCCTCATCTCAACCATATGAATTGATGCAATGTATTCACTACAAAACAGATATCATGCATGGTATTTATCAAATACATAAGGAAACGAATCAACTGCCTATAAATGGAAAGATTTACCAAATCTAAATCTAAGTCAACATACAACTTTAGATTAGAACCAAAGGAGAGGATAAGGATTTGCAATCCATCATCTGAAATCTCTTCAAAATCTCAACTGAGTACTTCACCTCGGGAAGACCTCACATGTACCCTGCCAAAGCTCTAGACCCATAAAATAATGCACAAGGCTTATGTCTTATGTATTCCTTAAGGAAGGACAGAATCATGAGTATTCCTGGACACCATGACTCTACCATAATACATGACTCTACCTGATTTATTAACATTATACAGCTCTACCTTGGGTGGTTGTCTACCTTGGCATTCTGCCCTAATCCCACCTTGGGTGGTTGCCTACCTTGGCATTCTGCCCTAATCCAAAGGGTGGCGGATGGGTAGACAATTTCAAGCGATTCTGCCCTATGGTTGGATGGTTGGACACTTGGAAAGCAAATCTGCCCTATGGAGATGGTTGGATACCAAGCCAGTTGTGGCGTTCTATGACATATCCCTTTGTCCCTAACCCAAACCTAGGTATTAATTATTTACACCTCTCTACCGGATAGGAGATAGGCAATTATAGAACTAGAGCTCATATTGTAGAGAGGCCTAGGCTGGTAATTGTATTCGGCCAGCATAACCATGTTATTCCTGAGGGGTGACAATCCTCGAGGACACCTTGAATGATTGAATCCTGAGGGACTCCTTGACTTGTTGACGGATTGATTGGTGTATCTAAGGGCTGACCTACCTTGAGGGGCTGAATCGAGGTACTCAACAGCTGACCTTACTTGAGGGGCACCTCTGACTTAAGGGCTGACCTTACTTGAGGGGCACCTCTAACTTAAGGGCTGACCTGACTTGAGGGGCACCTGAGGGACACCCGGTGAAGGCGTGCTAAGCACCTCCCGTGGACGTACCCAGGAAATCATTGCCACCTCTTAACAAATGGGATAGGAGTCAGACTACCTCATTCATTGTGGAGGGCTCTGCGATGTCCGGGGAGGTTTGGTTTGCTCAAGCCTAATTTAAACTCCTAATGAGGAGACACCTGAATTGTAGTGTATATCTTTTTTTGGATATACCCTAAAGGGTCACACAAAATTGGGTGTACTTTTTTCGCACAGTTTGTAGTTTGGGCAAAGCCCAACCTAAGCAACAAGTGTGTGACACAATTGGGGACACCTGTCACTATCACCTCAATAAATATCCCCCTCATTTTAGTGATGGAAAAATCCAACACAAGGGAGGCTTCCCAGATGACTCTATGAGGATTGCAAGGGGAGAGGCCAAGTGCTGAAGCAACCACCCCTATAGGTCACGATTGAAGGATCTTGAGGCTTGATGGAGTATGAGTATAGGTCAAGGAAAAGGTTGTCAACGTTGTGTACCTGCAAAACAGTGTTAGACAAGCCAAACCAAGACAAAATATGATGATATAAGCCCTGAGACAAGAGTGAAATCAGCAAGAAACCTTGCTGTCACAAAATTTGCAGCAAAAAAAAATTATATATCAGCAATGACAGAGTTATAACAGCTGCAATTGCATCATCTAATTAGCATATAATATTGGACAAATTAGTATGCAACTTAGAGATAATATTCCAATGCTTGAAATAATGAACTAGATGACAAAAGAAGGCTGTAGAAATGAATTATCGGGAACATATTATGACAACCCTATCGCTGTAGCTTATTATTGCTACAGCAGCAACTTTTAACCAACGAAATCAGCAAGCAAGCCACCCAATCAATAGCCCTTGAAAAGTAGATCAAATTTCACTACTTACATGCAAATTTCAGCGGTCAAAAGTGAAGGAAACTTGTTGAGAAAGAGAGTTTACTGCAGCCCTAACGGCTGTAGCTTAATGTTTATTACAGCAGACTAATCACTTGGCCAATCAAGACGCCCTTGAAGCATAAGAGAGCCTAAAGCATGTAAAATTTAAATCCAACTTGAACAATTCCAAAACCTCAAATTTCATGTTTACCAATGCAACAATTAACAACCTCCAATGCAAAGATTAATGCCTTGTTATTGGGTGAATGGAGTCTCTTCCTTGGAAGGCAAACTAAACAAAGAGAAAGAAGAGATATTTGTTGACAGTTAAACCTTTATAAATCCCAACAACAATTCCTCCGAATCGTCTAGCTTGGAAACCAAGATGAACTAGGGTTTGAAGTTTCTCTAGGGGTGTAAACCCTCTTACTTCCTAGAGAAATAAACCCTAGCTAAGCCTTGTAACAAGGGTGTAAATCCTCTTACTTCTTGTTGCAAGCCTTATAGCACTTCAATCGCAAAGAAAAAATAAACCTTGGTGGAGGGTGTAAGCTCTTTTACTCCTCCTAGGGTTTAAGATATTTTTCTTGAATTTAAACAAGCAACACAACAATTAATTGCAGAAATTACTTACCAAATCCAAGAGAGAGCATGCAATAAACCCTTACTACCAAGATATCATCCACAAATTGCCAAAGAAACACCATCAAGAGAAGTCACTAGCCTTTAATGTTCCAAATAACAAGTGTTGCATCCATTATGACAAGAAAAGAGAGATAGTAAATTGCCCAAGAGGGGCAAAATTTCAGTCCAAGAGTGATAATATCAAGTGATGAGTTATATCCAAATGAAAATGACTTGTCTCATATTTATATGAGGAAACCCAAGTCATAGTTTGTCCACTTTACAATTAAATCCATAATTTTAGGGTAAAACTTAAGTTACAATGTTGAATTAGCAAATCGATTTGCTCTTTTGCCCAGATAGGCTACAAAATAATGAAAAATAATAAAATGATGGCACATCAGCTTGTAAAACTCTCCTCCAAGGTGGCACGTGTGAAGACAAGCCTCCAAAGACTAGGACGTCATGCTAGAAATGTGCCACGTCATCCCCATATCAAGCAAAAAGGTGGGGCTTCAAGCCCACAACACCACCAAGTGCACTAAAATGGCCAAACTTCCTCCCAAATGTGTGACATCAAGCTCCCAAAGAGAGACGTTTTGGCATAGGAGGGTTACGTCACCCCTTCTATATCATCTGAGGCCTCGTTCATGTGCTAGGGAAGTCCTCCAAGGTGCAACGTTCATCATCCTAGGCCTCCAATGAGTGGACCGCAACATCCATCCAGTGGGATTTCAAGCCCCTCTGAAGGTCCAAGTGGCTTAGTCCCTCCATGAATAGCTTTCACCGGGCAAGGTCTTGCAAAGACAAGCAAATACACCCTCCAAGGGTCCATAAGTCACATGTATGATGCCAAGTAAGCCACATTTAATAAAAGAACCACCCAAACAAGTGCATTAAGTCCCCCCTTTTCAAACTAAACAAATGCTCAAAGACCTTATAAATTTTGTCAAATTTAGATAGGGGAGGGGTGTCATGGTGCCCTATTGGGTAGGCCAATCCCCAAGTCAAGGAATGTTTCCCAAGAAAACCCTTTCTAGGTCATGCAGTGAATATGAAGTGGATTGGGGTAGTACTTTTTGGTATGGGGTTCTTGACATATCAAGGGCTCATATTGTTTCATCTATGGGTGCCTTTGTGGAGGGTGTGTTGCATCCCTTCGTTTGCAATGCAACATTTTTCCAAACCCTTTTATTTGCCTTTCATTTTTTTATGGTCCGAACATTGGGTGCTATGTGCAATGGAAAGTAAAAGAGCACCACAATGTCACTTGAAGTTAGAACACATTGAGTGCCCTATGCACTGGAAATTAAGGGACACCGCAATGCATTCCCCCATCAAACGAGACATTTTATTCATTTTCTTTTTAAAAGGTCCTTCATTTTTATGGAGAAGCGTTTCATTGCTCTCAAGACCTTAGGGCAAGCATCTAGAAGGATAGATTATGGCTTTTGACTTTTACAGTGCTAGCTACGACACCTCTAGGCCTTTAGCCCCTTCTTCCCATGAAATGAGGTGAAAGCCCTTCTTGGGGTCAATGTGTTGATGTTTTTGGTAGCAGCGCGAGGTATTCACCTCCGGGACAACTTTTCTTATAGATGAAGATGCCAATAAGTCAAAGAAGATCCCAGAACAGAAATCGGCCTCACAAAAAATAATAAAGAAGAATTATAATGCACCAGAAGTAAGGTTGTTGGGAGCGGGGAGTGGGAGCGTCAATTTTCAAAAATTTCCGGGAGTGGGAGCATTTTTTATATAATACATAAAAAATATATATTTTGATGCATATATATAAAAAAAAATGCAGAATGTCAAATTAATTGCAAAACACATGAAAACATGGATATAAGATCATTTAACTAATGGATTAGTGATGATCATTAAAGCATCAACCATTTAGTACACATATAACATCAATCATAAACATTTGTCATCAATAGATTGTAACATACTAACAGACAACATCAACCACAAAATGAAATAGACTCTAGACCATCATATTCATTACCAAAGAGTTGTAAGATTCAATCAATAGTTCAAATTTCAAACTTCAAACTTCATAGGTAAACTGTCATATAATGTTCATAACTTCATTGTTTACAGAATAAGCCATAATAAAGAGTCAAGACAAAGTACTAAGTTCTAGAGACTACTTCTAAACAGGAAACAGAAAAAGATATCTAGTATATAGTAGCAAGTACCAAGTACTATGCTCTAAGTTTTCCTCTTGCCACGAGAAACTTCTAGTTTCTTCTCCCGTGATCTTTGAAGAACAGAAGTAGGAATAGGTGGAAGTGTTTGGAGAACACGAACAACAACTGAATGGCCCCCACATGACAATGGACCAATGTTGCTAGAGCACGAAGCGGAGCGGGAGCGTTTTTAGGGAGCGGAGTGTCGAGAGTGTCATTTTCAAAAAATCCTCAGGAGCGAAGCATCCCAGGAGCATCTATATATATATATATATATATATATATATATATATATATTGCGTTTTTATTAAAAAAACATGTAGAAAGACAAATTAGCTGCAGAATGTATGAAAACATGCATATTTGTACATTGTAACATTAAAATGGCATCCATAGTAGTAAGTAGTAGTACATCAATGATTAATCTTCAAGCATCAACCATCTACAGTCTAGCAATTACAAACTTACAAACCAACATACAACTTTTTAAGCCATATAATAGAAAGTAGACCATCAAGTTATGGAATGAAATCAGTCATCTAGCAACTGTCAACAATAACATGAGTCATCCCCCGGATGGGGTGGCAGGGCGGGATCTCCCCCCGAACACGCGGCAGCCTTTGGAGGCAGATGACGGGTTCTTAGACATGGAGGCACGTGATATACTCGTGCCTCCCCCCAGAGCTTAAATGCTCCGTAAGCGCACTTCGATGGTTGTTAATGCGCCCATTAACGCAGACAGTCCTCCCTCCGGGCTCCAAATCATGC
>SNQJ01S0088372.1:0-12270 GCA_010110895.2 Picea sitchensis
CATATAAACAAAAAGAGGGAATCTTTCTTAGCAGAATGTGAGACATTTCTTCTTATAATCTAAATGTCTAATCATGGATTTAATATCAATTAAGAAAATGAAGATAACAAGTGCTATATTTAATTTTGAAACTATATGTTATGAAGTGTTTTAGGATTTGGTCAATTTTATTCTCTCTAGGTCACAAGCCCAAACTTCAATATCTCAAAATATAATCATGATAACTAAACTATTGATAAATAAGTTCAACTTATTGATTTTATCAATATTAATGATAGTTTCATATTTTTACAGAATTCCTAAAATAAGCAAAATCTTCTTAAAAGTTTATAAATGATTTACATAATATATTAAATATTTTTAGAAAATAGAATAAGCTTTTATAAAAGTGTAAAGTCTATCAGAAATGTAGTTTGCCTCCCAACAAAGAGAATAACCCCTCTAGTTTATCTCCCAAGAAAGAGAATAACCTTTCTCGACGTAGCCTTAGCTTCATTGATAAGGTCGATAGATGTTGACTTTCTTGCATATAATATCTAGGTTAAAACTACCTTTTGGTATTAGATTAAAGCCTAAATTTTCTTTTGGTAAGAACTTTTATTCCTTAAATATAAAGAAATAAGTTAACCATCCAATACCTAAAGCCATATGGTAAGAGTAAAAGTATATCCCTTTATCAATCTTCAAGTGGCATTTCAAATAAAATATCTTTTAATTAGTGATAATTATCTTCATTATCAATTAACAATTGAATTAGAATAGAATGTATAAACTTTATAATATCGATAAAGTGGACAATATCTTATATAAAAATTATATTTAATTTTCAAAACAGGTATGATAAGAGTTAGAAATCTATAATTAACAATTGAATTAGAATATAATGTATAAACTTTATACTTTCTTGCATATAATATCTAGGTTAAAACTACCTTTTGGTATTAGAGCTGGGTAAGAACTTCATTCCCAAGCAAAGAAGTTAACCATCCAACAATTCCAAAAGCATATGGTAAGAGTAAAAGTATATCCCTTTATCAATCTTCAAGTGGCATTTCAAATAAAATATCTTTTAATTGAAGTATAACACTTCTACAACAATTAACAATTGAATTAACAAGAATGTATAAACTTAAGAACACTGATAAAGTGGACACATTCATATATACCCTATATTAATTTTCAAAACAGAAAGATGCAAGACAGTTCCATAATCAAATACCAATGGAATATACAAACCTGTTTATATAATTAAATTGAACTAGGAATATAATGCTAACCCTATAATAATGATAAAGACACATCTTTATAAAAAAATTATATTTAATTTCAAAACAGGTGATAAGCAGTTAGAAATCTATATAACTCTTTTAACGATACATGCTATTTCCTAATTTAATTTATTTTATCTTATGAGCAACACGCCAAAACAGATGGCTCTAACATTATGGTAAGAGTAAATCTAAGAAAAGAGATGACACCTATTTTTTAATAAAGAAAATACAAAATTGAATAATTAAATTATTATGATGCTAACATAACACGGAGTAATGTGTATATGAAATTTTATTGTTCTTACTTTATCATATTTATAAAATTTATTAAACATATTTACAAATTAAATTTAAATTATAAAGTTGAGTAAGTTTGATGAGAATAGAGAATTATTTTTGCATAAAATTGTCTTTATTTAATATATATTATAAAATAAAACATATTTAACAAATGATCTAAATTATAAAGTTGAGTAAGTTTGATGAGAATAGAGAATTATTTTAATAGTAATTTGATTTTAAGAAAAAACTTTATTTCATGGATTAAAACATTAAAAAATAATAAAAATAAAATAATAATAATAATAATAAATATTTAAAAATAATAATAAAAAAATAATGGGGAGGTTTCTAATATATATATATATATATATATATATTAAATGTTTGCATTTCCAGATATTTGATTCTTCTGGAGCTTGATAGATATGGAATAGATTTGGAATTAAAATGGATCTAGACTTGTTATCTATGAACAAAGGGTCTTATACATCTAGTTTATTTAAAAACATATGTTTCCTCCTAAAAATATACAAGTTCAAATCTAGAGAAATTGCTTTAAAATTAGATTATTATTATTATATTATAACAACAATAACTATGCATATTTAATTTTTCAAAAAAATTGATATATTTATAAATAAATTTTATTTTAATAAATAAAATTTAAATATTTTATGTATTTTTATAGTAAGTGATTTTTATTTGAGTCACGTAAAGATATAATACATTAAGTTTTTCAATGTGGTTTTCATATATTTATGTACGTGTTGCATAATATTTTACTTTATTTCATTTTTATGGGTAGTAATAGAGTAAAAGACATGGATACAAGGTTTTCCTCCTATAAGAAGGTGTACCTCATAGATTTTTAAGTGGAACAAAGAGACTACATGAAATGGATACATTTGATTCACATAAGGAGTTGCTTATCTATATAAATTATGATCTCCCATCGATTAATTTGGCTCTTTATCCTTGGGGTGGCTAAAACATTAAAAAGAAGAAGGGGAGAAAGGGATAGATTGAGGATTTTTTTAAAGGGATCGGAATGACATGTATATTAATTGTGTAATTTTACTATGGTAAGTGTATGCTTGTCTCTCGCTTGTAAGTATTGTATGAATGTGTACTTAGTTTTCTTGTGGTGGCTAAAACATTAAAAAGAAGAAGGGGACAAAGAGATAGATTGAGGATTTTTTTTAAAGGGACCGGAATGACATGTATATTAATTGTGTAATTTTATTATGATAAGTATATGCTTGTCTCTCGCTTGTAAGTATTATATGAATGTGTACTTAATTTCTTCTTCTTCTTTTTTGTGCTTTGAGCACATGAAAAATTGATATTTTTTTGGAAAAAAAAAATTAATCTAAAAATATATTGTATAAAAGTAATAATAATAGTGGTGGTTTTCATAAATTAACAAGTTATCAAAATAATTGATTAAATTTTCTAAGTTCTATATACTAAAGTTGTTACCCTCTCTTTTAGTTATTGTATTATAAAAATGGTAAACACACAATTTTATATATTAATTATCATCACATGTGATGATATTTTTATGACGGTGATGATGATTAGTGTTGACTAACTTTGGTTTATTGAACTTTTTAATAAATTTGATAAGGAATTAATTGATTTGGTTTAACATTTTATTTTTATGATAAAAGATAATGGAGAGAATTACATTTTTTTAGCTCTTTTTGGTTTTCATTGGTTAACAAGTTGTGAAAATAAATGGTGTTGTAGAATATTGTGAAATTGACATGTAATGTTTATAAGGACAAAAAAACTAAGACAATGTGTTTTTCATCCACCATTTTTTACTTTTCACCAAGGTCAAATATTATTTAGTCAAACAATCATTTCTGCAAGAAAACCTTGTCCAATATTTCATTGAACAAATTTTTCCATCCAAATATATTTTACTTGTAGTCTATAAAATATTCTTTTAAAATTGTTAAAATGTATAGATTTAGAAGTTTCAATCAAATATCAAATTAGATTATTCGATCAAATAATTAAGACTAATTAAGATTGATTATTAAATGAGGTATATCAACTTAAAGGTTGTTTATTGAGTTGGTGAAATCGAGGCATTGATATTTTCTTGACTAGGGTTTACGTCTTGTAATAACATGCTAATGCTTAGTGTGCGCATCTAATTACAAAAATAACTAAAGCTAGGTGCAAATATTTGAAAACTTTATCATAATAGAGGTCTAGGCCCTCATTCACGAGTTCTTAACCAAAGGATTATAAATTAAAGATGGTAATCCAACTATTATGATTCCAATTCATCCACATTGTGCACTTGTCATTTTAGGATAAGATGAAACTAGTAAAAGTAAAATAAAATCAAGTATCTCAAACTCATCCATCCAACAATTATTAAATAAAATGATTATCAATACCGACATATTAAGGCCATAATCACATCAAAAATTAGATTTTTAATATCCTAGGAATTATTAGTCGCAAAGGCAAAGATAATGTTGAAGGAGGGGAATCTTGTAAAGAAAGGTTATTATTTGTTGGGACCTAACCTCCCTAACCCCTCACGTAGGTATAATAATATATTTCCATGTAATAAAGGCCAATATTAATAAGGCCTAACAATAAGTAAGAGTAAGTCAAATGTAAGAAGACCTAATAGAAGTTTTCGCTTCTAGAAGGATCTTCCTCTAGATTGTTCTTTTGGATAGATAGATTTAGTATAAATAGGAGTAGAGGGTATGATAAGTTTTGTCTTGGATATTATTGTAATAGAGCTCTGCTCTACTAGAGGTTTCCCCCTAGAAGAGGCAAGTGAACATTGTCATCATTAATCAAGGTGCTCTCTTTGGTGTTATTCTGGTATTATCCTAGTATTTTTCTGGTTATATCATTATTGTTCTGCCATTTCCAGCTAAAATATTTATGTTCTGCATACTATTTTATATTTGAAATACTACAAGTGGTATCAAAGCACTCTACTTGGTAGAAAATTGTGGGTTAATTTTTTTTCAGGATAGAGACATATT
Organism: Picea sitchensis; assembly: GCA_010110895.2. NCBI lineage: Eukaryota > Viridiplantae > Streptophyta > Pinopsida > Pinales > Pinaceae > Picea > Picea sitchensis. The sequence goes on from SNQJ01S0088372.1 coordinate 4,577, forward strand.
CCGATGTCTTAAAGTTATAGAGATATGTCTTTACGCGCATAAACCCACGGTCGGGGAGTCATACACACAGGAAATACAAGTGGTACTTAAGCACGCATTTGTTGGCCACCCTTGTAACCCCTATTGGTACCCCTTTGAGTGGTAGTGCATCAGAAAACACATGTATACGAATCAACTTAGATATATTGAAGCCCTGCATAGATAAACCAATTGACTGCGTGACTTCTATAGTTCCACCGAGAAAAACACTCAGGAAGATACTCTCTGGTACCTAGGTAGTCGGGTAGTATGGAGAAGGGTACGTTCTAGCCTCCTTAGTTGGTGCCCTGAGAGACTGGGCCGAGTACTACTGTTGGACCCCGCACATATATCAGAGAGCTATAGCACATGGAAAACCCTTGTCTGTAGATACCCTGCATACCATAACCCTTGGGACGAAAACAAAAACAAAAAAGAAAAGATCTATTGTTGTGCAACTGTGTCTCTTGCATTCGGGTTGCGAAATTACTACACATTTATTCCATTAGATTCCTCTCTTCACCCTTATCCCAGTCATAACTATCATTTTTCAACAAATTGTTTTCCCGTGGACTTGACCCCATTGCAACACCCTTATTTTGGCCTTACCCCATTGGATTCCCCTCGTCGCCCTAATTGTTGTGATACACTTCACCCATAACCCATTTTTTGTGTGGTCCCACCCGTCTCTTTTTGTTTTCCCTCTTCATCATGGCCCACACCCGTAGCCAATACTTTGAAGATCGCTTCAATACCTTGTCCTCTAATTTCACAGAGACCCAACAAGAAGTGAAGCAGCTCAGTGCCATTTTTTTCACCATCAATTAAAACATGCATTCCTCCATCAATGCCAAAATGGAAACCATCAAACAGGACCTCGCTACCCAACTTGCATCCTTCACTAAAATGATCTGCGCCAAGATGAATATCCCTGTAGATATTCCCTCCTCTGACACACATTTTCACTATGAAGGTGAAACTTTCTCTAATTCCCAAACTTTTCATCCCCATCACTTTTAGCGTGACCTCCACCTTCTACGTGTGGATGTGAACAAATTTGATGGCTCGGATCCCACTGTATGTGTAACTCAAATGGAAAATTATTTATCTTTGTATGGCATTACATATGCATTGGCCAAACTAAGGTATGGTGTTCTCCATCTAGATCAAGAACGTTGGCAATCGTGGCAATGGAGAAAAAATGTTCACCAAGGGTATGTGGCTTGGACACACTTTGTGGAATAGATTTATGAACACTTTGACACTGACACCAACCATTTAAGTCATTTGTCAAAGTTGAAACAATTTGTCACAGTGGAAGACTTTATAGCTACTTTTGAGGAATTGGATTTTCGTACAAAGGGCATATATGATGCTTTTTTCCGAGAATGTTTTTTTAGTGGCCTCAAGGATGAGATTCGTTCCCATGTCCTCATGGCTCGAACTCATATTTGGGTGGAAGATACTAAATGAGATAAGTAAGAACAACATGTTGTCTCTTCCCAAACCCGAAAACCCTCCTTTATTCATTTCCCTAAACCAGTCACTCCCACTCCTCCTTCTACTCCACTAAAGATCTAGAAATTGACCAGGGTAGAAATGGTTGAATGCCAACTCAAAGGCCTTTCTCATAATTATGATGACAAATATTTTCCTGGGCACAATTGTAAGGAACAAAATATTTTTATGTCCATCTCCGAGGATGTCTTGGAAGATGATGTCGAGGCCCCCCCTATGGTCGAGTCACCTGAACCCACTGACATGACCCCACCCTACGACCCTCCCGAAGTTTAACCAGTCATTTCCCTGAATTATCTCACTAGGTTCCCTGGTCCCCAAACCATCAAGATAATTGGTTACATTAAGCATAGGAAGGTCATCATCCTTGTTGACAGTGGAAGCACCCACAATTGTATTCATCGTCACATTTCCCAAGAAACTGATTTCTATATCCACGTCGTAATTAATTGTTACAAGGAAAATCAATCTATGGCACGGGGTAAACCAAAACAGACGGAATGGTTGTAGAAATAAACTCTAATCTCAAGTATGCTCTATAAGCAAAGATGTTAACAAGTAAAGATAAAGAGCCTACCTCATCCAGATGTTCGAAGAAGACCATCGTTGAGCACTCGACTCAAAGATATACACCTACAACTTGTCCTCAACAACCAAGAAACACAAGCATATGGTGATAATATATAAAGTTAGAACATATAATATCATAATCCATCAAAATTCATAGAAAATACGGACATGGAATAAAAATTCAAATATTTGCAAGACATTAATTGGACCAAAAAAGAGTATTTCTATTAAAATTCAACAGAAGTGTATGAATAACAAACTTCTGTGTCAACAGGTCTCAGAACCAAGAAACTAAGTCCCTTCCAGCTGGGCCTCCACCACTTCAATCCTGCACTAAAGGCAAGATCATATAAGAGAGACAATGAGGTTCTTTGTCAAAGAGGGAAGAACTTAGGGGTTGAACAATGTGTTCAGACTTGATAGGACAAAGGGATGTAGACTCAATATGAAATGAATAATTTCTCTAGAGTAACTTTGCTCTCAAAGTTGAATTATTTCTCCTCTTTTCCACAGCTTGGATATGTCCCATTTATAACCTTCAAATGGAACTGAAGGGTCGAGTCAGAACATTTCCAATATATGGAAGGTCAAGGATCATGAATCTTGTGACGTGACATGGAAACCCAACATCATTTTTTATTTTGGGCACAAAGCCTGATGTACGCGGGCTGTAATGGTGCAACCTGCGTATACGCATGTTGTATAGTTGTTAGGGTGTGTATATGTGGAAAAATATGTTTCTTAGCTCTGGGAATTGAAAAAAGGGACTTCAAGTCAGCATAGGGAAATAAAAAATGACTTATGAGCAAGTTGCATGGGGTGAGAAAAATATTGCTATAACACATGCCCCCCTAATGTGTGAGGTCAGAGGAGTATCTGTGATGGCCGAAATACATTATAATTCCCGTAAGTGGAGTAATGGAGACCCAACTAGACAAACTAGTTGCTCTTAAGAATATAACAATCCATAATGACTTTGTACACATGGCTACCAATTTGAATTACACTACAGATCCATGTGGAAATATACCAAACAATTGTTCATGGCCAGGAATAGGAAATACAAAGGTAGATACATGCCATAGGTTGTCATAGTCATGAACAAAGCCTAGTGAAAACCAGTGTCAAAATCAATATGAAGATATATGTATACAATGGAGTACAATATGATCTCCCATGAACACTGAAGTCATATAGGTACCGGTCCAATGAATGATAACAATATCTTAGGAAAGTTGTGAATATGAACTAATGTCTTCAAGTCTTCTACAAGATCAGCTAAAGGTGCAAGTCTACATCATGTGAATAAAGAATTTGAGGTCGAACACAGTGAGACTTCATTTGATTACCGGTCATTGAGGTATATCGTTAACAAACTCAAGACAACCTAACGATAATGAAAATAGGTATCAAGGAACCAAGTACATTCTTACATGTGTGAATAAAGGTGTTTAGGTTGAACACTTGAAGAATCCAACGATTAGGAGACATTGATGTATTCCCAACTGTCGATGGTGAGAGAACTTGCCACTGATGATTAGAAGCTTCTAGGTACTCATAGGACTCTAGGCCTCGTTTTCAGAATAGATGCGCTGAAGTCGATGGAAAGAGACTCATTGAAAGGAGAGCATTAAGGCATCTTTCATAAGTCAACATGAGCTACAAAGCAGTAGATTGATGAATTAGAAGAACTTAGACAAAGAACATGTTCACAAACCAACGACCATGTGCATCTTTTTCATGCACTAGATGCAAGCAATGCACGAAAAAGACACTTTGAATAGCAGGCAATAATGAAAATTGTTGACAAAGGCTAAGAAACCACCAATAAGGATAATGGTATCCAAGACACTGCACGGATCCCAATATGTGAATATATTTCTTGCTGTCGAACACAAGGGAAACCCCCCAGTCATTGACCAATGAGGAGATGTCGACTATTTGGTTCAAGGTTACCTACCCATAAGGAAAGTAGGACCAGGGTGCACGGTAGGAAAACAACTTCATGTGACTTTGAGACATACTAATGGTATGGCCAACATCAAAAGTCACGAGTTCTGAGAAATGGTCAACATAGGCTTATAGACATCCTTTGAACAAGAGCATGAGACATATGGAGGACTCTGGCAACATAGACTCACTGATGAAACTTTGTGATGTAGGAGGCACCAATCAAAATCTTCATAGAGACTAGAAGAGTAACCAGTCGGAGGAGTAAACTCCAAGTAATGTGCTCAGGTTCCTAAGGTCATGCTAAACCCAAAATATTGATGACAAGTGGTCTCAAAAGTTTGTGCTTTGTTCAAAGGCGACACGACTGTTGCCAACATGAGATAATATTCTTTTCTCACTTTTTTTTTTTGTTTTTTCATAGTCAAATGGATGCTATGATACATAGGAGGAAATGAGTGTCATGAGTAAGCCACTAATTCCAACAGTGGAACATACATATTCTCAATGCAAGGAGGTGCATGCGTGATATTGACACTTGGGGGAATGTTTCCTCTTGGGGTATAGGGTGTCAAGCTATAAAGGAGATAAACAAGGCTCTGCTTAGATGATGATGCAAACTACTGAGATAATAGGCTTATAATGTGAAAGCAGTAACTAGCAATATGATCAATACTACAAGTAATAGAATGAGATGCAATTACAACTTAACTCCAAAGAATGTTCTTTTTCGTAAATTTATTCACCTAGGCCCGAAAAAGTATAAAACAATGTCCAGGAGAACTCTTCTGACCACTAGTGACTAGAGTGTTCCTTTTTCGAAATTAGTCTACTTGGTCCGAAAAAGGGTTAAATTTACACCAAATAGACGTCCTTTCAAATCCAATTTACGACTGTGAAAGAGACAAGTTCACTCAACAATCTTTTCGCTTTTTGAAAGAGTCAGAAAAGAGCTTACACGAGACTCGTTGGTAGTCCCATAGGTATAGGTCTGCATGCTTATGATTAAGAAATGGGGTTCAAAAACAAAATCCTTTTATCTATAAAGGACTCCCAGGCGTACAAAAAAATATATGCATGGGCACTGAATGGCACAACTGATAGGATCAGGACTTCGCCAAAATATTATGACATACCTGAAATTTATGGTCACTCAAGAGATAGGATGAGAGGTGATCAGGACTTCGCCAAAATAGTTAGGCATGCCACATTGGACTGTCGTTCCCTATATAGCACAAGTAATCAGGACATTGCAAAAATAGTAAGGCATACCAGAAATGGACTATGGCACCATAAATAGGATAATAGATCACCAGGAATTTGTAATCCATTACAAAAAATGAACTAGGACTCCATCAACAGGATGATAGGTGTTCAGGACATTGCCGAAGTTAGAGATGTCGGCCCCTCGAATGTATGTGTCCTTAAATATGAACTCGTTCTTTTCTCTTTTTGGATTCATAGTTGAAAGAGATTTAGGTTAGACATGATATAGATAAACAACACAAGGTAGATGTGACATAGATAATTAAAATAATTTATTACACTATTAAAATGTATATAAGTGGTGGCCGCATGGAAATGAGGATGGCAAGAATTTGCATGCAAGTTTCCACCTAAATGAAGGATGAGTCTGTAATCTTGCACTTCCCAAAAAACCTGCAACGTACAATTTATTTCCCGTCAAAAACTACAACGTACAATTTATTACCTGTTAGATTATTATCAAATAGGAGTAGGCTAACTCGAGAGCAATCTTCCCTCCCGAGTTCCTCTTTTCAGGAAAACAAACGGGCTTTAATCCGGCCAAATTTTCAGGGATATTTTGAGTTTCACATGAATCAATTTTCAATTCATTTCAAAACCTTACCCCATGGTTTTACCCCATTTTAAACCAACCCAGATAATCAGAAAATCAATCAGAGTTCTGGATTGGCCGAAAATTTAAAAGCGGGTCATCGGAGGACCTGCCGGAAAGATAAATTGGGAGGGAATATTGCTTCCGAGTTAGCCCACTCCTTATCAAATATCGAAGTAGAATCTAATAAAATAATACATACTTAACACAAGTCTCGAGAAATATGCCACTGGGTCAGCAATAAAACTTTCATTTTCACAACCAAGAGAAATAAAAATAAACATAAATATTTGTTTTAAGTAATTATGAAAATTTAAATTACACCAAAAAAATTGGATAAAATTAAAGTCAACCAAAGATTAATATGAGTCAAAGGATCAACTCATTGCTATAGTCCCTACACTACCCTCGTTAGGGACTAATAAGAGTAACTTGGGAAAATGTTAGAAAGGAGAATCTTAAAGTATACCATTTTGTAATTTGAGTAATACAAATAATGTAATCATTCTATATTTGTGTTTAAGTTCTAGATAAGTATCTTCCTCATAATACTGTTAAAAATTGGTTCAGATCCCCGACTTTCCAACAAAAGGAGGTTTCAAGAATCTAGAGTGGTCTTTTGAAATCATTCCACTTGATCAGCCATTGGTTAAGTTGGAGTCCAGGATTGGGTCAACTCATTGAACTTGGTAGATATGGGATCTTAGTGATGGGAGATAAGTCTTTCCTCTCCTATAATATTCTATTAGAATTAAGGAATCGAAATATAATTTCTCTCTCTCAGGCTAGGAGGCTTATTGATCGACAACCCTCTTCATCTGTATCTATTAAAAACAACGCGTTGGGATTTTCTAGAGACATAGCAATAGAATGGGACCAGTTTAGGCAGGCTCTGATTGATTATGGAACCTAGATACATGATTTAGAATATGAAATGATATGGATTGGTGGAGATAATTCTAGATATCTCATATCTCACATTTAAAGATATATATTTGTCTTTATTATCCACACATGGTCTTTCAAGAATTAGAGGATGGAGGCAAGCAGTCTGGAAATGGAACATTCAAATAAAAGTAAAACTTTTTATCTAGCTGGCAACAGAAAGAATTTTTTTAACTTGGGATATTCTCCAACTAAGAGGTTGGGAAGGACCTAGTCACTGCTACCTTTGGTTCGATGGAGCTTACCATCTTGATGTCATTCAGTGTGGAGCTGGAGGAGTCTCAAAAACTACAGAATTATCTGTTTTTAGATGGGTTGATAATTGTGGAGGAGGCACAAACACAAGAGCATAGCTATTGGGAGTTTGGGCAACTCTCTTGTTGGCATCTCATTTTTCTTTTCATCGACTTCAAGTTGTGGGTGATTCAAAAGTTGTTATTGATTGGCTATCCAAAAGAGGAAGACTCCAGGAAAGTGAAATTGAGGGCTGGAAATCCAGAATCAAGGATTTAATTAAACATTTTCATGCCATCAGTTTGGTGCATATTTTCAGAGAATTTAATATGGAAGCAGATCTTCTTTCTTAGTAGGAATTAAGGGAACCAAAAGGAAGAATCACATATTACCTCTGGACCAATGGAACTGAAGTTCCCAGGAGACATCTTAGTATTTACTATTCATTATCCTTCTTCGATGCTTTTTGTTAGGGTCCTAACTCACACATAGGTAGAGCAATATATTCAGATGTAATAAAGGTCAATATTAATAAGGCCTTTCAATAAAATAGAATAAGGCGGATGTAAGAAGACCTAATAGAAGCTTCCACTTCTAGAAG
>SNQJ01S0088372.1:12537-24458 GCA_010110895.2 Picea sitchensis
GGGATTCATCTCTTTGTTCTTACCATATTCATCCATATCATTTTTTGGAAAAAATGTTTTTGACCCTGACCAACCCTTTTCAGTTCACCCATCCTCATGGCCCATACCCGTAGCCAAGACCTGGAGTCTCGCTTCAACACCTTGCAATCTAGTTTCCTCAATACCCAAAAGGAAGTGAAACAACTCAGTGCTATTGTTGCCTCCATGGATACATCCATAAATAGAACCATAAATATAGCCGTGCATTCCTCAATGGAGGAACTCAAACAAGAACTGACCACCCAGCTTGAATCTGTCTTTGCATCACTCTGCACCAAACTGAAGATCCCTACAGATGACCCTTTCCCTGACGCACCTCCAAGGACTGAAGGTGAACATTCCTCCCATTCCCATACCTTTCAACACCATCACTTTCAATGCAACCTATGCCTTCTGCAGGTGGATGTGACCAAATTTGATGGTTCAGACCCCACTGGTTGGGTCACCCAAATGGAACATTATTTCTCTTTATATGGCATTACAGATGACTTGTCAAAACTCCGGTATGGTGTTCTCCATCTAGATCAAGAACGCTAGCAATGGTCGCAATGGAGGAAAACTTCTCGTCAAGGGTATATTGCTTGGACCCAATCTATGACTGAGATTTATGAACGCTTTGACACTAACACCAACCATTTGGGCCGTTTGACAAAATTGAAACAATCAGGAATAGTAGAAAACTTCATAGTTGCATTTGAGTGCCTGGCTTTTCGAATAGATGGCATGACTGATGCTTTCTTTCGAGAGTGTTTTATCAGTGGCCTCAAGGAGGAGATTCGGGCCCATGTCCTCATGGCTCTACCTTCGAGTTGGATGGAGGCTACTAAAAAATCTAAAGAAGCACAACAATTTGTTTCCTCTCAAAACTGTAAACCTTCCTTTATCCCTCGCCCTAAACCCATAAACCCCACTACTCCCTCCTCTCCATTAAAGATCCAAAAATTGACCAAGTTTGAAATGGATGAACGCCCACTCAAAGGCCTTTGTTATAATTGTGATGACAAATATTTCCTAGGCCACAAATGTAAGGAACAAAATCTTTTTATGGCCATCTCTGAGTATATTTTAGAAGAGGATGTTGAAACTCCCCTTGTGCCTGAGTCACCTGAAATCACTGACATAACCCCTCCCTTCGACCCTCTCGAAGTGGAACCGATCATTTCCCTCAATGATCTCACTGGCTTCTTCGCCCCCCAAACCCTCAAGTTAATCGGTTACATCAAACATCGAAAGGTCATCATTCTGTTTGATAGTGGAAGCACCCATAATTTTATTCATCGCCGCATTGCCCAAGAAACCCATTGCTACATCCATTCCATCAACAATTTCCAAATCATGATTACCAATGGTGGTTCCATGAAATGTGGAGGGCACTGTGAAAATGAGTGTCTCCAAATCGGTGACTACCACCTCAAATCCCATATGTTTCCTATCAACATGGGTGGTTGTGACATTGTGTTGGGTGCAGACTGGCTAAGGACTTTGGGTCCCATTCTCATGGGATTTAAGGACTTAACCATGCAATTCGACTAGGAAGGCCACCAATATAAATTCCAAGGCATCACTGCTGGTTCACCTGAGGTCATTAGTTCCCATCGCATGGAAAAGCTCCTCAAAAAAGGTCATTCTGGTGTCATTTCCCAACTCCATGCCATACAAGCAACAGAGACACCTCCGGTACCGCAAGACCTCCAAGCCCTCCTTTCTAAACATCAAATGGTATTTTCCACTCCCCAAGGACTCCCTCTTTCCCGGGGTGTTCATGATCATTCCATTCCCCTTGTACCCAGAAGCCTTCCTCCCAATATCTGTTCGTATCGCCACCCCTTTTCACAAAAAAATGAAATTGAGAAAATGGTCCAGGAACTCCTTACTACAGGCATTATCCGTCCTAGTACAAGCCCTTACTCTTCTCTGGTCATCATGGTCCTGAATAAAGAAGTTTCTTGGCGAATGTGTCCTAACTTCTGTGCCCTGAACAAACTAATCATTAAAGAAAAATTTCCCATTCCTGTCATTGATGACCTCCTGGATGAATTGAATGGCGCCCAATTCTTTACTAAACTTGATATTCGATCGGGCTATCACCAAATACGTATGAAAGAGGTAGACATTTCCAAGATGACCTTTCACACTCATGAGGGCCACTATTAGTTTTTGGTCATGCCCTTTGTCTTGTGTAATGCCCCCTCCACCTTCCAAAGCCTTATGAATTATGTCTTCCGTCCTTTTCTTTGTCATTTTGTCTTATTTTTCTTTGATGATATCCTCATCTATAGAAAAACCTGGACAGACCATCTTACCCATGTGGATCGAGTTGTCCATCTCCTCTCTCAGCACCAACTTTTCCTGAAACAGTCTAAGTGTGCCTTTGGTGCCTCAGAAGTAGAATACCTGGGTCATCTGGTTGGTAAGGATGGCATCAGGGTGGATCTGACAAAGATTGAAGCTATGCAAGACTGGCCACACCCAAAGACTCTCAAAATATTGCGTGGATTTTTGGGCTTAATAGGGTATTATCGCAAGTTTGTTAAGATTTATGGAAAGATTGCAGCACCTCTCACTGCTCTCCTCAAAAAGAACTCTTTCACTTGGAATTCAGCCGCTGCTCAAGATTTCCAAACCTTGAAGATAGCCATGTGCACCACTCTGGTTCTAGTCCTTCCTGATTTCACAAAGACCTTTGTGTTGGAATGTGATGCCTCAGGGAAAGGAATCGGTGTGGTCCTTATGCAAGAGGTTCGACCTTTGGCCTTCACCAACAAGCAGCTATTTGAAAGGAATCTGGGCAAACCCATCTATGAAAAGGAAATGTTGGCTATTCTGTATGTCGTTGATATGTGGCATCCTTATATCTTGGAGCAACGTTTCCAAATTAAGACAAACAATCAAAGCGTCAAGTACTTTCTAGAAAAATGCATTTCCTCCCCGGAGAAAAAAAAATGGGTGACTAAACTCTTTGGATATGATTATGAAATCATTTACAAGAAAGGAAAGGACAATGTGGTGGTGGATGCACTGTCCCAAAAATATGAAGACAAAGGATCCTTTTTTTCTCTTTCCTTCATTGTACCAAATTGCCTCCAAGCTGCTCACTAAGAATGGCTACAAGATCCCAAAAGTTTGCATTTGATCCATAAATTGCAGACCAATGCTCCAGCTCCCCCAGGGTACTCTTGGCTCTAGGATGAGCTTCAATACAAAGGCCATTTGTATTTAATTAAACAATCAAAGCTTAAATCCATGGTACTTTCTGAGCTTCATGCTACCCCCACAACAAGGCACTCCGGGTTCACCAAAACCTATGGCAAGGTCAACCGCTCTTTTTTCTGGGAGGGTATGAAAAAGGACATCCGTAATTTTGTCACTGAATGTAATGTGTGTCAACACAACAAGGGAGAAACAGTCAAATCTCTGGGCACACTACAACAGCTTCCGATCCCACCTGCTATTTGGAAGGATATCTTTATGGACTTTATTAATAGCTTACAAAAATTGGGAAATAAATCAGTCATAATGGTGGTTGTGGATTGCCTTTCCAAGTATGCTCATTTCTATGCTCTTCAACACCCATTTACTACATCCATGGTGGCTCAAAATTTCATGGACCAGATCTTCAAGCTTCATGGCATGCCGCACTCTATTGTTTCTGATCGTGACCCAACTTTCACAAGCAATTTTTGGCAAGAACTGTTCAAGCTTCAGGGCACCCAGTTGCATCTTAGCACAGCTTATCATCCCCAGACTGATGGTCAAAGGGAAGTGGTCAACAAGTGTTTGGAAACATATCTAAGGTATTTTTCCTCTGAAAAGAAAAATCAATGGGTTCAATGGTTACCCCTTGCTGAATGGTGGTACAACACTTCCTACCATACAGCTACACGCATGACTCCTTTTGAAGTGGTATATGGATAGAATCCACCTTCATTTCTTTCATAATTACCGGGTACATCGAAGGTCCAGGCGGTTGACTAAACACTTGCAGTTCGAGAGGATATTCTCTGTACCCTCAAAGAGAACTTGGTCATGGCACAGAATCGCATGAAGCAACAAGTAGATCAAGGTCGCTCTGAATGCCAATTTGCAGAAGGGTATCATGTGTTTCTGCAACTGTAACCATACAAGCAAACTTCCCTCAAGTCCGAGCATTGTCAGAAGCTAGCGCCCAAATTTTGTGGTCCTTATACCATTCTCAAGCATGTGGGACAAGTCGCCTATCAGTTAGTTGTGCCTAGTCATTTGAAGCTACATCATGTTTTTCATGTTTCATGCTTAAAGAAGGTAATTGGAACTCAGTGCCAATTTCAAACCAACCTTCCCGAGTTAGCTGAAGAAGGATCCATTTGGCTACAGCCAAAAGAAATTTTGGATCAGTGTGAGCATCGCCTATGTCAGAGAACCATCAAGGAAGTGCTTGTCCGGTGGAAAGATACAACTCCAGCAGATGCCACTTGGGAACCAGCTACCATTCTACTGTAGTTTCCACATCTCAAGCCTTGAGGACAAGGCTGTTTTTAAGGGGGCGGACATGTTAGGGTCCTAACTCGCACATAGGTAGAGCAATATATTCGGATGTAATAAAGGTCAATATTAATAAGGCTTTTCAATAAAATAGAATAAGGCGGATGTAAGAAGACCTAATAGAAGCTTCCACTTCTAGAAGGATCTTCCTCTAGATTCTTCTCTTTATAGACATTTAGTATAAATAAGGGTCGAGGGTATGAAAACCCTAGCTTGGAGATTATTGTAATAGAGCACTGCTCGACTGGAGGTTGCCCCCTTGAAGAGGCCTCTGAACATTGCTTTCTGAATCAAACTGTTATTTTTGTTGTTGTTCTTATATCATTTATGTGTTATTGTGGAGATTATGTTGGTTATATTACTGTTATTCTGCCATTTCTAGCATTTTATTTCTGTTCTGCATACTTTTTATATCTGGTATATTACACTTTCCCTATTTTTATCAAGTTCTTCTTAGGCAGTTTTTTGCATATCTGCTTCAGTTTTTGTATTTTGAAGAATCTTAGCTAGATCCTTGCAGTCTCTTTTGTTATGGAAGTTGCTACTGTATAAAGGACTTTGTTTAGTTTCTTTGTGAATCCTTTTGGTCAGATTCACTTGTATCGATCCTAGATATGGATTGAAGATGTAAACAAATTATATTTACTAATATAATTGAGCAAATTTTCTATTGGAAAAAAAAAGTGCTCCCCATAAATATTGACGCACACCCCCCTACACTTATGAGGCTGCATGACCTCCCGGTCAAGGATTGATCGAATTCAAGATCCGAATTAGCTCACAGGATCGTGTTGAACCTTTACAATTGTCTCCACTGGTCAAAGTCTTAAACTTTGGGTGCAAAATCTCCTTTTTGTGAATTTTGGAACACCTACAAGGTCCTCCACGTGTCTGTGATTGAAAACCATGGGCTTAAGCTTCTTCCCTTCCTCACTTCGAGACTTCGAATAATTTTGGTCAACAGCCTTTCCTCGCCATTCTTCTAGAGTATCCAACTTCTAGATCTCCAGATATGTCGACACGTGTCTTTTGCAACTCAATGCTCATGATGAACTTCGACTCTTCGGCTTCGAGAGTTCTTTCTTCCTCTTTGCGACTTTCCTCCGGAGTGCCTTTCCTTTGAAGTATTAGATATTTCAACACATTTCCTTCAAGAATAACGACCTAGATCTATTTCAGAACTTCGCCAGTTTTCACTTTACGTCACTACTCTCCAAGATTTTCCTCCGACGTGTTCCTCTTCCAAAGTAGCTAATATTCCACCACGCGTCCTCTTGACTCGATGATCAAGATTTTTTCCACTCTTCATACTTCAGAAACTTTTGATGTTGTGCTACCCCTTCCTCCCAGATAGATTCTTCTCTAAAATGAACAATACGCTCACATGTATCCTCCTTTGGATCTACAGTCCAGATGGGTTTCGGGTTTCGTAACTTCGGACTTAGATATTTCTTCAAAATAAATCCTGCTACGCACCCCTTGCACTTCGTAGTCCTGACCTCTTCGACACTTAGTCAATTCTTGGCCCTATTCACTCCTTACACCGCTTGGCCTAAAGTTCCCGTTATCCCTCCTGAGCTTCCAGTCAAAACTAGACCCTGTCAACGCACACCTTGCAGACAATATGCACTACTTGCATTCGAGCTATTAGAAGAGAAACGATTGAAACTTAATTAACACTTCATAAGTCCATATACTCAACTACGAACAACATACATAAGTATAACAAAATAAACACATAGAGAACATATCATTCATTCAAATACGCACTGAAATGAACATTGTCCAAGCATTTGGATCAATTTATGTTTGTTCTATTCATTCTTGAAGTATTGACATAAGTAACACAGTTCTTCATTGTATTTAGACTCTCTATGTCTAACTGCTACATCTTCCTTCTCATACTCTATCCTCACACTCTATTCTCTCTTAGAACATGATACAAAAAACCTATCTAAGGAGTGGCTTCCTGAGAGCTTCCCTGTCCTATCTAAATTCTATCCCATCGTCGTTCTAGAATTTACCTACTTAGTCCTATTACAATGAATATGAGTTACTATCAGATAAGAGCTGACACTCTACATCTGTAACACCTTACATTCGTGTAAGAATTTACAACATCATGCCATTCTCAGGCGGTGACCCGATTTTACAAACAAAGTATTTAAAAACAATTTTTCCAAAATATCTCAACAACTCGCTCTGCTTCTATTAAATGTTGATTTGAAACTTTGGTACACTGAGGTGTCGAATTATGCCTTCTCTCTCAGCCTCTTTTTATTTAATGGCGATTCTCTTGCATCATACTCCTCTGGATAAAATATTCATGGACTTCTGTCAATGAGCTCCTGCACCATTTTTCCATGCTTCAAAATGTCAGGTTCAGTGACCCAACTCGAATCTTCCACTGGGTGATCTTTCCACTTCCCCAAATATTCAGGATACACCTTTCTCCTGGTTTTCTTCCCAACTCTTTTTTCTAAGATTTTCTCCACCTTAGTTTTTTATGTTGTAGGCATATGTCCTTCCCACTGAATCTCCTTCTAGTCATCTAGTTCTCCTGCATCATCTCTCCTGTAAGGATACAGGTCTACAACATTAAATATCCCAACATTGTATGGAAACTCAATTTCATAAGAATTGGCTGTAAATTTCCCGAGGATCCTGCATGGTCTTATATTCTTTATATTCAAATTGTTATATGTTCCCCTTGGAAACCTTTCCTTCCTCAAATGTGCTAAAAATTCATCTCCAAGTTCAAATTGAACTTCTCTCCTTTTCTGATCAACCATGTTCTTATACTTTTGATTACTATCCTGTAGCTGCTCTCTGACTCAATCATGGAGTCTTCTAGGAGATGGGCATTCTTTGATTTCTCTCACCTTCTCTAGATCCATATTCAATTCATTTGAAGAGATCACAAAACCCAGGTATATGAGTTCTGTCTTCATGAAAAATATTTTATTCAAGTTTATCAACAACTTTTCTTGTTGTAATATCCTCACCATTAATGTCAAGTGTTTTAAATGTTCTTCCTCTATTTTTTTGAAGATTACTATATCATCCAAATATACAATCACAAATTTACCTATGAAGTCTTTCAACACTTCATTCATCAATCTCATAAATGTGCTTAGGGAATTTTTCAACCCAAATGGAACGACCAACCATTCAAACGAACCTTCATTTGTATTGAATGTTCTCTTCCATTCATCTCCCTCTCTCATTCTTATCTGATGATATCCACTCTTCAAGTCTATTTTTGAAAAATAGCTTTCTCCACTCAAGCAATCCTTCAAATTAGCCATTATTGGCAAAGGGAATCTATACATGATGGTGATCTTGTTTATGGCTTGAGAATCTGTACACATTCTCCATCCTCCTTCCTTCTTTGGACTCAACACAGTTGGTATTGTGCATGTTCTTAGACTTTCCCTAACTAAACCTTTATCCAACAACTCCTGGATTTGATTTTTGACTTCTTCATTCTCTAGAGGTGTCAACCTATATGCTTCTTTGTTTGGAAAACTGGATCCTGGAATAAGGTCAATGTGATGGTTTATACTCCTAATGGGTGGAAATGAGTGAGGTAACTCATCCACTACTATGTCAACAAAATTCTCTAGTAGTTCCAAGATTTCTTCAGGTAATTCATCCATCGAAGTATTTGTAAGGAAAACCCTTGTCTTCCTCACTACAACAAACTGCATCTCTTGTTCCCTCTTGAACTCATTCAAGAGTTCCTTCCCACTCATGAGAAGTATACTTGAACTAGCCTCCTTATTTGGCTCCTTGTCTTCTATCAGCAACAACATGTGTGTTCTACCATTCTTCCGTAGGGTGTAAGTATTTTTTCTCCCGTCATGAATTACATTTCTATTAAATTTCTAGGTGTAACATCCCTGGCCACCAACAGTCCGGGCAATGCTACCAAACAAAACCTTAAATTATCATTTAAATCTCTGATACCATATTGTAACTTCCTCGACCACTGATAGTCAAGGAAATGTTACCAAACACAACCTTAACTTAGCCTTTAAAGCTATGATACCATTTTGTAACATCCTCGACCATCAACCCCACTTCCGGGAAACGCTACTATGTGGAACATAAACTTATATATAATATAAATTAAATGAAATTAACACATTTCACATGGAGTTACTGCTACCATTCATACTTAAATAGAATTAACAATAATTCAAAATTGCAACGAAATACATGATAACATTTCCAAAACACAGACATGCATCACATATAAATTAAGTACATAATTAATACTTATGTTTTAAACTAGCGTAACACCACCAACTGCGTGCAGAACTTCCATGAACCTCCTAGCCATAGACTATACTACTCATGACTATCAGTAGTAGGTCACCCCCGAGCTAGGACTAAGCTCCATTGGAAAAATGAATACTAGGCTAGGCAAGGTCAACGGAAGACACATAGTTTATGAGGAAGGATTCTTTCCCAGGATCCACTTATACCCACTTCTCACAGACTCTCATTCCCCACATGCCTGTCCCACCCTAGGAGTATACACCTTCACTGTCACCAAGACAGACCTTCGGCTGCTAAATATCCCTTGCCTTGGGCTTCAGCAACAGGCCATACCATAATTCTCTGAGCTCTGTGGCAGCTACAGGACCCCTTCCAGGAGTTCTCACTTCCTCTGTGCACTCTCTCACCTGGAGAGAGTCTCCCACAAGCCTGACAACCTGCTACTTCAACCACAACCACCTCTCTCACCTAGAGAGAGTGTTGCACACAGGCATGACAACCTACTTCTTCAACTTCGTTCCAGCACAAGGAGAACAACAGTAAGACTCAACAAGGAATGAATGACAATAGACAGTCACACTCAGCCAAGGGACTTCGTGGCCACAGAAGCCCATAGTTATAACACACACGACATAGAAAATTACGGGATGTTCAGGCTTCATACCAGACAACCACCCAAAAATGACTCAGGTACTAAGTTGGCTCTACAATGGTGGATATACTGGGTTCACGGACTCACAGGTTGGATTTCCCCTACTGACTAGTTCTCTCAATGGTGTATAGGTATGTAAAGGACAAACGTCTGAGGTTTTCAGGTTTCAGACTGAGGATGGAAGTATAGAATCCAACCACCTTCCCGACTGGTTTTCTCAACTGTGTGTGAGTATGCAGAGGGCAGACGAAGATGAAAAATGGGTTCAAACAGGAATCCCCAGCGAAATCAGGTGGAGGATGGAAGAATGGATGCATGAACCCCCCCAACACGATTGACTCATGGGTTACCCATTCCAGAGCTGCGTGAGGGTGCAGAGGTCGACGACGTATGTTTCGGGTTCAGACTGAGGATGGGAACGAATGACAGAATGACCCAACATGGTTTGAATCTTTGGTTTTAACTGCATGAGCTCAGGTCAATACTTGTCTTCCTGGAGCTTCATGCACTCTATTTTTCATACTTTCCTTTCCCTTGAACTTAGGACAACACTTGGTCAATTGACCACCTTAGCCTTTAGGAAATAATAATAAATTATTATCCCCTTTAGAGGTAAGCCCCCTAACTTATCCCCTAGGCCCACACATTTAGCCTCATCCCCTACCCAACCTTGTGGAATCTTAGTCCCCCATCACTCATTATCGGTTTGTGCCCAACGATGTTTATATTTTATTAATGATCTGTGCATGATTACATTTACAAAAATCAGGATCCTGGCCTTTAACACCTAGGCTCTCCGGCCTAAATAACACATAAGCCCACCATCTTATAAACACTCGGCTCACCAGCATACAAAACATGTTTACAATTCATATTTACAATTGGGGTTCTACCGGGGGATATTACAATCCCCTCCCCTTATTTTTGCACTATCCTCAGTGCAACTCTTTACACAACATCAACATGATTTCCAAAATATTCAAAAAGATGCAGGTATTTTCCTCGCATAGCATCCTCATGCTCCCATGTCGCATCCTCAGGACCGTACCAGGTCCAATGGACCTTTACAAGCCCTATGACTCGATTATGGAGGTGTTTTCTCTTCCATTTCAATATGTGCACTGGATGCACTTGCAAGACACCTTCTTGCTCCACCTAAATCACATTCCAATTGTTTACATGATTAGCATAAGGTATATATATATTTCTTAAGCAATGAAATATGAAACACATTATGTACAGTCATGGATGCAGGTAATGCAATGTATATATATGTATATAGAGACAATTTTAATAACATTATAACATGTATACAACATACACAACATACAATAAATAGAGAATTGTACTTATCTTTTGATTGAGAAGACTTCCATATCAACATGGTCTAGGCCAAGGTACCAAACCTTAGCAGTACTCCAACCAATCAAAACTCAACAACACTCCAACCAATGGTCTCTCCTTCCCCACATGCATGTCCCACCACAGGAGTGTACACCTTCATTGTCACACAATCCATCATCTATTACACCTTCCTTTCCTTGGGCTTCAGCAATAGGTTGGACTAGAAGTCTTAGAGCATTGTGGCTCGAGGAGTTCCAACTGCCCTCAAAGGTCTCTAATCAACATCTTCCCGAGCTACTCTTTGTAGTCAACATTCTAAATTTTATCAACATCATCTCATCCCCATCACCCACATGCAGTTATCATGAGAGAACAGAAAAGAATTCATTTAGGAACTCCAATTAGTTCGAAAGGGAATTCAACTTTTATCCCCGAAACATGAAATTCTATTTCATGATTCATCTTGGTTGTTTCCATATTATGAATGCAACCATCCTTGTGGTTTTCCACAGGCACCAAAATGAATACCATTTTCCTACAAGGCTTCATCTTGCATACTGCCAACAATTGTCAGTATTTCCTGTACATCATAATTCAACATGTACAACACCTTATGCAATGATATTAGAATTTCCTGCACCTAGAAATTCAATCACAATTACCAAACCATTTAACCAAATAGAATGACTCATCATTCTATGCATATGCATGTTCATAATTAATAACAGTAAGTTTATTATTTCAATTTTCTAAACATAAATTTTTTTGTAGTCTCTATTCATGTGACTACCCGGCTTGTAACTTTGATGTTGCAATGTTTAACAGTTCCTAAAATGTTCTCAACTTCATGAGTTAGCAAAATTTCAGCCATTAGTATAATTAATTCCATGCCAAAAACATATATTCATGTACTTACAAAATTCATTCAGCCAAGTGCGTTTAAGTATACAATTCCATCATGTATGAGTGCAACTCTGCCCCTTACTAGACATGAGTACAACTCTCAATGCCTATTTATTCAGTGCACCCTTGTATTGAATTACATAATGCTCTTCATCTCAGTCATGTATCTCACCATCCA
>SNQJ01S0088372.1:24508-45767 GCA_010110895.2 Picea sitchensis
ATTCCATCATGTATGAGTGCAACTCTGCCCCTTACTAGACATGAGTACAACTCTCAATGCCTATTTATTCAGTGCACCCTTGTATTGAATTACATAATGCTCTTCATCTCAGTCATGTATCTCACCATCCATAAGTTGGAATTATGGCCAATGTGTTGCCACATTCTCCACACACCTTCTATTGTCTTCCCAATTAATTGGATGCCTTCCTTTTCGACCCGAACACTACACCAAGAATATAATTTTGTGGTGTTCAATAGTGTTAGAAAAAAGGTTGCAGTACAAGTTTTATTTAAAGGTAGGAAGATTTTTAGTACCTGTGTGGCTCATAACCTTTCCATATCCATACCTTGCCATATCCAACCATGTCTTGGTGTCATACATGACTAGCTTACTGGCATTCATTCCTATAACCGGTTCTTATTTTTTAATTCTTTGGTTATTACCCCATAACCAAATTAACATGAAATTCTCATATGTTAGTGTGTGCATTCAGAAGATAAAAATATTTGAATTAATACAGGCCTCTAGCTTTTACCACATCCATTGGTATGCATTCAATAATATAATCATGTGATTTTATAAAATGACTCTGGCTGATGAAATGCTTACCTAAATTTCCTTTCAACAATTATGCAAAAAGAGTAATAAAAAATCATACCTGCATGACTGCCATTAATAAATTTTATACTAACTAAAATTCTAATGACAGTAGAAGATTTCATGCTTCTTTTATCAAACTTATAACCAACACTTCAACTTTATGTTGCTTCCCTCCTTATGCAACAACATCATCAACAACACTTTCAAACATGCAAACATTCTTTCATCTGGCTGACCCAACAAGACATAACATACTTGTTGCCACATAAATTGCAACAACTTCTTTCTCACTATAAAACGTTTTCTTTCTAATCCCAAAAGTATTCAATTTTTCCCAGATTCCTGAATCTTCTTGTGCTCTCACTGTGATCATCGTGCATGATTAATTTTGTCCTGAGCACTTTCTAGCCAAATCACTCTTGGCTGCCTTTGCATTTATAGTCCCAACTAAGATGATATTAACCTTCAACTTTCGTTAATTTCCTTCCCGTCCAACTAACCCAATCTCGTACTTGGATGAATCAAATTCCACACCAAGCTGTTTTATAGACTCTGGATTCTTCAACATCTAGTTACTCTTCGGGACTGAACTTATTTTACCTTACCATCATAGATTCAAGTGATACCTCCAATATCTTGGGTTGTCACTCATGGATCTATGGTTATTCGTTGTTATATAAGGAGTATGTCTCCTGAATTAACCTGGTTATGATCCCATAACCAATCATAGCATAAAATTCAATTGACATTTTATCTAAGTGCATTCTAGCATCAACAACACTTACACACTCTAGGCCTTCAGCCATTACATATCAATTTAAATACTAAAAATTAACTGAGGGAATCCTTACCTCGATCCCCTTCAACATGTATGCATCAATAGAAACTAAATGCATACTTGCCTGGTTGTTACCAACCTACTTGTTGTTTTCTGACAAACATATATTTGTAGAAGCTCACGGACTTCCCCCTTCATCATTTTGATCACCATTCCTGCCATCCTCATGGGTCTTGACCTCGATGGAAATTATAAGAAAAAACAACATCCACATATTTAACCCTGTTGTATCATTTTTCCTGAATACATAATCCATCCTTTAGTCATACTCAAACATTATTTCATAATAACAGACTATTCTAAGTTCAGCATGTTATATGCATATCCAAGCATGTACATATGAAAAATTATGCATCCATATTGATGCAGACCCCCCTCTTGATCTAGGATATTTTTTCCTAGGATATTTTTTCCTTCTGAGTTAGATCGACCCTTCGGGCTCCTTATTGAACCCAAAACAATTATAGACAGGCCCCCTTTTTCCTTTAGGCACAGGTCCTCACAGACCCGCAGGCTATTCCTGCACGCTTCTAAAACTCCAAGTTTTAGGCGCTAGCCCCTTTTTTATTAGCCCTTTCCTTCTTAAGGTCGTGGGCTATGACCTCATGGAAATATGTCATTGTGATGATGGGAAAAAGTGGTTTTAGGCCAACCCGCTTTTTTTCCATGCAATTCACCTCTAGCTGCCACGTATGCCTTCGGTGATATCGTGGTATAAATTTTGGCCCGCTCTTAGATTTTTAACATCTAAGAAAGTTCTGGCCCCACAATCCATCTTGTCCATCAATCTCTTGCTTTCGACGATGATATGTGATCAATGAATGCTATCTATCCTCCTTTTTAGTCTTTCATGCGCCTTCCCAGACCTCCATGATATGTCGGCACGTAGCTCCCTTCCAAAGCAATGACTACGATTTCCTCTGCGAATCTGGCCTTCGAGAGTTTCATTTCTCAACCTCTAGTTTCTTCTGAAGAGATTTCTCTGAAATGGCATATCATATGCCATGCATCCTTCTAAATAGACAGCTCTACTCCCACTTCGGGACTTTAGTATTTTTAGTATTTTCAACCAGATCAACGATCCTTAGGCTCCCTTCTCGATCAACGATCGAGATCTCCTTCGGTACTTCGGCGCTTTCAAAATTTATTCCTTCACGTTCTCCCGGAGTGCTTTCGCCTGGAGTTCACAATTTTTTGACACGTACCCTCCTGCACGATCAACGATCATAGGTGGCTTCAACACTTTGGGATTCGACGATTTTCTAACTTCCCCAACAAAAAATTTCCAAAGTGGTTTGCTCCATAGTTATGGATCTTTCACCACCTATCAGCCTTGACGATGGATGGTCCCAAATCACTTCGAGACTTTGACAATTCCACTCTCTTGCACACACAAGGGTTAATTCTCGTTTGCTTACCTCTAGATCCAATAGTTGTTGGTCCTTCATGCTCAGACCCAACAGATGGGATCTATTCCTCTCCTATGGGCTTCCTTTGTTCTGATGGATGTTGATCTAACTGTCCAGGCTCCTTCTTAGAGGTGACCTTGGGTGGTGACCTCACGCAAACATGCGATTGTGGGCACACTCAAAGGTAGTTTGAGACCAAACTACTTTTCATCCTGCAATTCACCTTGAGCCTACACACGTCCTTTCTCCAAAACCATGGTTTGGATTGGGGCCCGCTCTCGACTTCATAAATTTTGAGCATATTATATCCCCACAATGCGAGGTGACCGTCGATCTCACAATATTGACGATGCTTCTAAATGGACAATCGATATCTACCTCCAACAGTTCATATCTCTTTTGTCTTAGAAGATTTTCTAAGTATTCAAATTCTTCGACCTTTTCTCCTCCTTCGAGCCTGTCTATCGGGTCTCGGCTTCGCTCACATAAGCATTATCTCTTATGAGCTTTAGTACTTAGAATGATTCTGTCTCCCACGTACTCCTTGCGTTCTCTTCTGAGCTTTTCGATTTACTCAGTCTCCTAAGGGTCTCGACCCTTCTGTTTCCTTTCAAAGGAAAACTTTGTTCCCTCCTGGCAACCTTCTGCTCAAAGCACACCTTGTTGAGGGTTTTCTACAGAGTGTTCAACAGCTCTATGAGTATCTTCCTATGGTACTCTTCTCCTTGAACTCGACAAATATTTCTCTTTGTGCACACTTTCACTCACTCGATGCCCACCTGGAAGAGCCCTATAGAGTTCTTAGTGACTCTATCTCTCTTTGACCTCAACACGAAGCTCATCCTGTGCACTCCTTGCGCTCACAACTCACATGAGAGAAACATTTGAAACTTATTTGTTACCTCACTAGTTCACACATTAATCTGCGGTCCAACACCACTTATGTCATGGTTTTAAGATATCGCTACTCCTCCTGAGCTTTTTAACATGACCAAGGTAACCTCTTGGCACTGAGGAACATTCCGAGGTTCGAAATTGGTTTATCGATACACAATTTCCACCTTAAACCTCGGTTCCAATGACCACTTACCTAGCCCATCTAGGCTCAGCATTGAAACCTTGGTTCAGAACATGACTTTTGTCCATTTTGACAACAATTCCTTCTGAAACTCTTTCTTCAAATTCCACTAACATGGCCCATCTAGGCTTAGTGTTGTAACCATGCTTTGATACCATATTGTAACATCCCCGACCACCAATAGTCCAGGAAATGCTACCAAACACAACCTTAACTTAGCATTTAAAGCTATGATACCATATTGTAACATCCCTGACCACCAACAGTCCAGGCAATTCTACCAAACACAACCTTAACTTAACCTTTAAATCTCTGATACCATTTTCTAACATCCTCGGCCATCAACCCCACTATTGGGAAACGCTAATTTGCGGAACATACACTTCTATATAATATGCATTAAATCAAATTAACACATTTCACATGGAGTTACTACTACCATTCAGACTTAAACATAATTAACAATAATTCAAACTTGCAACAAAATACATGATAACATTTCTAAAACAAAGACATTCATCACATATAAATTAAGTACAAAATTAATACTTATCTTTTAAACTGGCGTAACACCAACAACTGCGTGTAGACCTTCCACAAACCTCCCAGCCATAGACCACATTTCTCATCACTCTCAGCAGTAGGTCACCCCTGAGCCGGGACTAAGCTCCACCGGCCAAGGGAATCCTAGTCTAGGCAAGGTCAACGAAAGACACACAGTTTATGAGAAAGGATTCTTTCCCAGGAGCCACTTATGCCCACTGCTCACAGACTCTCATTCCCCACATGCCTGCCCCACCCCAGGAGCATACACCTTCACTGTCACCAAGACAGACCTTTGGCTGCTAAACATCCCTTGCCTTGGGCTTCAGCAATAGGCCGGACCAGAATTCTCCAAGCTCTGTTGCAGATACAGTTCCCCTTCCAGGAGTTCTCACTTCCTCCATGCACTCTCTCACTTGGAGAGAGTCACCCACAGGCCTAAAAACCTCCTTCTTCAACCACAACCACCTCTCTCACCTGGAGAGAGTCGCCCACAGGCCTAACAACCTCCTTTTTCAACTAGGCCTAACAACACTCTCACCTGGAGAGAGTGTTGTACACATGCCTGACAACCTGCTTCTTCAGCTCCATTCCAACACAAGGCTAATAACAGTAAGACTCAACAAGGAACGAATGAAGGTAGCCAATCACACTCAGCCAAGGGACTGTGTGGCCACAATAACCCACAGTTATAACACACATGACATAGAAAATTACAGGATGTTCAGGCTTCACAACATGTAGCCACCCAAAAACGGCTCAGGTACTGACTCGACTCTGCAATGGTGGATAGACTGTGTTCATGGAGTTACAGGTCGGCTTCCCCCTCCTGAATAATTCTCTCAACGGTGTATAGGTATGTAAAGGACAAATGCTTGAGTTTTTTGGGTTTCATACTGAGGATGGAAGTATAAAATCCAACCACCTTCCTGACTGGTTTTCTCAACTGCATGTGAGTATGAAGAGGGTAGACGCAGACAAAAAACAGGTTCAAACGGGCATCCCCACTGAACTCAAGTGGAGGATGGAAGAATGGATGCACGAACCCCCCAACACGATTGACTCACAGGTTACTCATTCCAGAGTTGCATGAGGGTGTAGAGGTCTATGACGAACGTCTCAGGTTCAAACTGAGGATGGGCACGAATGGAAGAATGACCCAACACAGTTTGACTCTTTGGATTTAAATGCATGAGCTCAGGGCGACACTTGTCTCCCTAGAGATGCATGCACTCCATTTTGCATACGTTCCTTTCCTTGGAACTTAGGACATCACTTGGTCAATTGACCACCTTAGCCTTTAGGAAATAATAATAAATTATTACCCCCTTTAGAGGTAACCCCCTAGCTTATCCCATAGGCCCACACACTTAGCCTCCTCCCTTACCCAACCTTGTGGAATCTTATTACCCCGTCACACTTTCTTCATGGTCGGTCTTCACACAACTATGTTTATATTTTATTAATGATCTGTGAATAATTACATATACAAAAATCAGGCTCCTGACCTTTAACACCTAGGCTCTCTAGCCTAAATAACACATGATCCCACCAGCTTATCAACACTCGACTCACCAGCCTACAAAACCTGTTTACAATTCATATTTACAATTGTGGTTCTACCGGGGGATATTACACCAGGGTCTCCCCAACAAAATGAAAAAAACATCCATAGGAATCACATCACATAAAATCTCATCCCTATGGCCTCCTATTTTAAATTCAACTTTGCATTGTTGACTTACCATTACTTGATGTCCTTTCTGCAACCATGATACCTTGTACGGATTTGGGTTTACAGTTGTCTCCAACTCCAGTTTCCCCACCATCTCCATGGATACTAGATTATCAGTGCTCCCACTGTCTATGATCATCTTGAAAACACTATCCTTTGTCTTGCAAGTAGTCATGAACAAATTTTTTCATTGAACTGGTTCTTCTATGTCCTTCTCTGGCTTTAGAATAACTTTCCTCATCATAAGGTTCTTTCCTCCTTTTGCTTCTTCTGCTTTCATATCCTTCTGATCTTTTTAAATGTGTGCTTCTCCTCCTCCTTCTTTCTTTCTATCGGGCCATTCCCAAGACATGTGTCATGTATTTCCATAGGAATAACATCTAACTTCACCTCCTATGCCTCTTCCTCTTCCTCGAGGAAAAGATTTTCTTCCTCCTCGTTGTCCTTATTTAGAAATTCCACCTTTTTTAGGGTGATTATGATGCTTTCCAACCTCTTGCTTTGGCTTCTAGAACTTCTCTCGAGTGGTTCCCTTGCCTCTGCTTGAATTTCCTCCCCTATTTCGCTAGCTTTGTTTTCTGGCCAACTTCTCTTCAGCTTTCAAGGCTACTTGATAATCATCCTCGATTGTGCCAACAAACATCATGTTGATATCTTCTTGTATCTTGTACTCAACCCATTTATGTACCTGGCTATTTTTTCATCATCATTTTCCTTCTGTCTAGCCATGATATTCAACCTATAGAATTCTTCAGTGTACTCTTTCACTGATAATATTTTCTTTCTCAGGTTCTTCAACTTTCTGAACAGATTTATCTGATAGTCTTTAGGGATAAATTTCTCTTTCAACTTAGCTACCATCCTGCCTCAACTTTGATTTTTTGTTTACCTTTGCATCTGTGATCAACTTGTAGTTCATCCCACCATAACACTGCATGAACTTTCAACCTAGTTATTGCATGCTTCACTTTCTTTTCTTCTTCTATTTCTTCATAATAAAAGTATTTATCCAAAGCACATACCCAATATAACAATTCTTCAACTTCCAAATTTCCTTCATACATCGGGACTTCTATTTTTGCTCTGGCTCCTATTCTCGAAACAATTCTTAGCAGTCGTTCTTCTGCAAGTTCTCCATCTACAAAGTCTTCTTCTTATACCTCATCACTTTCAGGTTCGCTGATGTCACCAACATCTAGTTCTCTCCTTTTTGTTGTTTCCATGGCATCCAATCTCATTCTGAGTCACCTCATTTCTTCTTCCATTTCTAGATTTGCTTTACGTCTTCTAGGTGGCATGATTCCATTGCTTTGATTTCCTTTTCTCTTACTTCATGCTATCGAACATAACTCTTTCACCTATCACCTTTTCCTACAATTTGTAGACAAAATTTTAGCTTTGATACCACTTGATGCACACCCCCCTACACTTCCGGGGCTGCACGACCTCTCGGTCAAGGATCGATCGACTTCAAGAGATGAATTAGCTCACAAGATAGTGTTGAACCTTTACAATTGTCTCCACAATTCAAAGTCCTAAACTTTAGGTGAAAAATATCCTTTTCGCGAATTTCGGAACACCTGCAGGGTCCTCCACATGACCCGGATTGAAAACCATGGGCTTAAGCTTCCGCCCTTCCTCATTTTGGGACTTTTGCAACTTTTGGTCAACATCCTTTCCTCACCATTCTTCCAAAGTATCCAAATTCCAGTGATCTAGGTGGATATTGGTGGCCACCCGCCTATTCGACTTGGATGCCCACCATTGTTTCTTTCAGTCTTTCCGTTTCCTTAATTGTAGCACAATTTACTATTTTTGGCAGTTTTTCGAGTCCTGAACTTCCAGAGCCGTTTTGAGGCCCTAAACAATGTTTTTTGGGCATCAAACCTCTGGCGAATATGAGTCCATTCTGGACTTGATATTCACTATTAGCCATTGTATTCCTCAGATAGATATTTCTAACGATGTATTATGTGCATCAAACGAAGATAGCATGCCAAAGTTATGACCCTGAGAAATTGATGTACCAATTTACCCCGACGGGGCCCACATTCTGGCGTTTCATCTCCTAGGGTTAGGTTTTTGGATGTTTAGGGGTTTCCATTGTTTCTCAATAATATATAGGCCTTCAAGCCTCATTGTAACACAGAGTGTAGAGACCTGTAGTCACCACATCTCTTCTCAGAGATAAGCTACCAACGCCCTAGCTAGTTT
This sequence comes from Picea sitchensis, assembly GCA_010110895.2. Lineage (NCBI taxonomy): Eukaryota > Viridiplantae > Streptophyta > Pinopsida > Pinales > Pinaceae > Picea > Picea sitchensis. The sequence continues at coordinate 32,929 of SNQJ01S0088372.1, forward strand.
ATTTCCATCCTGTCTGTAAACAAATTTTAGTTCTTTGATATTAATGAAATGAAGTGTTATTTTCACTACATCTTTGCATTTATGCTTATTTTTCTATTCTTTTGCATTCTTGCATAAATTTGGATTAGTGGTATCAGAGCGCTATGCTCTTTCTTGATTCTTCTTTGCATGTTCCCAACTAGGTCAAGGGCTCGATCTGGTTGAACCTTTACAAGATCATCCTCGCAAACCCAGACAACCGCCCATGGGGGAAGAAAATAAAGATGAGGGAGCAAGAGATCCTATCAAAATATTGCTCGAGGAGGCCCTTGAAAAACAAAGGAACAAAATGATGAATATCTTCACCTAGATCCTCTAACGACTACCCACTGGCAACAAATCTGCAAACAACAACCAATCTAGAGGCGCAACCCCTTTTAAGGTACAAGTAAACTTTGACATTCCCATATTTGATGGCCGAATAGATGCAGACGTCATATATATATGGTTGAGTCTATTATAAGGATATTTCTCGGTTCATGACTTTTTCGATTGAGAGAAGATTTCTTTTTCACTGCTCAAAGCTGCCCCCCATGTCAAGGACTGGTGGGAAACATACTGTGAGAAAAAGGATGAGGAGGAACCCTCTTTGTTCTCAGTTGTACCCACTTGGAATTATTTTCGATACGCCATCAAGGAACAATATTATTTCGTGGGGAGCTATGAGGAAAAGTACATACAATGGACTACACTGCGACAACAAAGGGATCAAGATGTGCATGAGTTGACAAATCTGTTCCATACCCTGCGCACAAAGTTGGGTATCAAAGATTCAAAGAAACATTTGGTGTTGAAGTACCACAAATGTCTACACAGATACATTCTGGAGGAAATGGAATTCCTCAACATCTCCTCGCTTGGTACAACATACCGGTATGCTGCCAAGATTGAACAGAAATTCAAACAGAAGAAGCAAGACTTTCGATATGTGAATCAAAATCAAGCGAAAGGTGCCCACAAACCGCAGAACAAAGGACAAAGCCAAGGCATGGTGGCTCAAGACAATCTGCCAAATATGTAATAAAATAACAACACCTCGAAGTCGAAGAAGGACACAAAAAAGTGGTGTGAGTTCCATAAGAGCTTCACTCACAAAACAAGTGAGTGTCGGGCCAAGCAGTCACTGGTGGCCGAGATGAAGGCTTCTAAATTAGATGCATGCTCCGACATTAAATCAGAACCTGAGAAGGGGAATGATAGAGGGAAGAAGATTATCGATGCGGAGCCCAATGCCACTGTTTCCACCACGAAGATCCAAAAGGAAGAACCAGAAGATCCAGAGGAGGAGGAGTGTATCTTCCACTACCGGATGTGGGTAAAGGGTTCCCTGCTACTGTTCATTATCGACATTGGGAGAAAAAAGAACCTCATTGCAATAGTTGGGCTTGCCGACCACAACACAACCACAACCATACACCATTGGGTGGCTTCACCAAGGATGGGATCTCCATGTTAACTAGTGGTGTCTCCTTTCCTACAACATCAAGCCCTTGACTGATGAGGTATTATGTAGCGTTGCTCCTCTTGATGTTTGTGATGTATTATTAGGACAACCATACTTATGGAAGTGACATGTTGTGTATGAGTCTCGGCCTCATGCTATTATTGTTACTTTGGGAAATAAGGTGTACAGGATACCAAAGGTACCACCACCTGTCGCTATCTCTTTGGTTATGGAAAAACAATGCAATAAGCTAATTTCCAAAACTGGGAATTTTTTTTTCCTGATGATCCGCCCTCATGGAAAGAAGAATACTGTGGCCACGACCTCTAGATAGGGCTCCTCTACATGACAAAAACAAATGGACAAGGTTGTGGAGGAGTATTGGGACATCTTCACCTCACCTGCAGGGGTGCCTCTGCATGTCAGGTCAAGAACCCCATCGATCTGACCCCAGGTGTGTCATTGCCCAATGGACTGATCTATCGACACTCTATTCTAGAGAATTATGAAATCAAGAGGCAGATTCAGGATCTGCTGTAGAAAGGTCACATCTGGCCAAGTTCATCGCCCTGTGGGATCCCGATCCTATTGGTGCAGAAGAAGGATGGGACTTGGAGACTCTTTATTGACTATCGGGTGTTGAACAATATCATTGTTCATAATAGGTACCTGATCCCATGGATTGATGACCTTCTCAACCAACTTAAAGGGGAGGAATATTTCAACAATATCATCTTGAAGTCCATGTATCACCAGGTACCAATTGAACCTTTCGATGTGTGGAAGACTGCCTTCAAAGCCAAGGAGGGCCTTTTCGAATGGTTGGTCATGCCTTTCGGGTTGACGAATGCTTCTGCAACCTTCATAAGGTTGATGGATGACATATTGCATCCATTCACCAACTCATTTGTAGTAGTGTACTTGGATGACATCCTGATCTTCAACCAGACTTGGGAAGAGCACCTCCACCACATCCGACAAGTCCTCCAAACATTGTAGAAACACAAGTTGTGTGACAATTTGGAGAAATTCACTTTTGGCATGACCTAGGTTCAGTATCTGGGATACATTATTGATGAGCATGGAGTGCATGTGGATCCAACCAAGATCCAAGTCATTCAGGATTGGACAGCCCCAACCACTCTAACAAATCTTAACAACTTTCTCGGTCTTGCTAATTTATACCACAGTTTCATGTTGGGATTCTCTCATATCACTTGGCCCTTGAGTCAAGTCACCAAGGGAGGAACGAAAGAAAAATTATTTTGGTCATAATCTATACAGAAGGCGTTCGTAGAATTGAAACATCACCTCTACTGTGCCCTATTTCTCACATTATCAAACTTGCAACAACTATTTGAGATCGAGATAGATGCCTATGACTATGCTATTGGGGAAATTCTTACTTAACAAGGTCATCCAGTGGCATATCATAGTGAGACATTGTCTGACACAGTTAGAAAGTATCCCACTTATGATAAAGATATGTATTCCATTGTGTAGGCTTGCTGGAAATGGAAGCATTACATTTTGGGGAAGGAAACGGTCATCCACACAGAACACCAACCCTTGCAGTTCATACAAACACAAGGGAAGTTGCAGAATGATCGCCATCGGAAATGGTCCACATATCTGCAACAGTTTCATTTGAACATCAAGTACAAGAAGGGTAGCACCAATAATGTTTCATACTACCTCAACCAACCATCGATCGTGGTGATAACCACCGTGCTTAAATCTTGTGGGAACGAGACTTTTGATCGATCGCTTCTCTACAAGAGCGATCCAAAATTCAGCCACACATACAAGATGCTCTTGGAGGGTAACCGAGTTCCAAATTTTCACCTCCAGGATGCACTACTATGTCACCTGGGACACCTTTGTGTTCCTTCAAGTGAGTGTTCCAAGATGATTTGGTAAGCACACTACAGTCGGGTTGTTGAGCATTTCAGGGTCGATAAAATAGTGGCAGCACTATAGAAGTATTTCTATTTGCCAAACCTTTGACATGATTTCGGGAAGTACATCAGATCCTACACTTCCTGCGCCATTTCCAAACCGAACATCAAGAAGCAAGGCCTATATACTTCGTTGCCTACCCCTAGCTGACCTTGGGAATCCATCTCCATGGATTACATTTCGGTCTATCCTTCTACTAAAAATGGCAATGAATGTGTTTTCATGGTCATTGACAGATTCTCGAACATGGCCATTATGGCAGCCTACAAGAAGAATATCACAGCAGAAGCCACTGCTAAAATCTTCTTTGAATGAGTGTGGGTACACATTGGGATCCCATAGTCTATCATCTCAGATCGAGACATCAGGTTCCTCAGTACATTTTGGTCCAACCTCTGGTCAATGTTGAACACCAAGCTCACCAAGTCCAAAGCTTTCCATCCCCAAACTGATGGCCAGATATAGGTCATCAATAGGATGATCATACACATTTTTTGCATGTACAAATCAAAGCATCCATGCACATGGGATGAGAGCCTCCCCTATGTACAACATATCTATAATCAAGCCCTCCACAGCTCAACCGACCACAACCCCTTTCAAGTGGGCTTGAAATTCCATCCACTATGTCCCATTTACGTAGTCATGCCATTTGCAGCTACTCAGGCTGATGCGATTCATGTCCAGTCTAAAGTTACCAGGGAAAACAACTTCATTGAGCGAATTTAGAACATTCACCAACATGTTCATGACATATTGGAAAAATCTAATGCTAAGTACAAGCAACGACATGATCAACATCGGGTGCAACACAACTTCCAGGTGGGCGACAAAATGTGGCTACATTTGTAGAAGGAGTGCCTCGCTAGACCCCACCGCAAGCTTAGCCCACTCTAATATGGGCCATAAACAGTCACCAAGGCTATAGGAGGGAATGCCTTTGAGCTCAATATTCCACCATTCCTTGGTCTGCACCCAGTGTTCAATGTGGACCACCTTCGGCCTTACTTTCCACCTCTAGTGGACACATTCGACATGGAAAAACAACTCACACCAATAGAGTTAAACCTAGACTATATGGAACAAGCCACAACTAATCAGATTATAGACACACATATCAAGAACACTCTCTAGCAAAGGATCTAGCTATATCGAGTTGTCAAAATAGGCGAACTCCTTCACCAGGGCAAGTGGCTCACCAGAGACCAAGTTCAACAAAAGTTTCCTCATCTCATGGAGGAACTCAACACAATGGGGACTATTGATTCCTAAGGGGGGAGGAATGATCCAGGTGGATATTGGTGGACACTCGCCTATTCCACTTGGACCCCCACCATTGTTTCTTTTAGTCTTTCAGTTTCCTTAATTGTAGCACAATTTACTATTTTTGGAAGTTTTTCGGGTCCTGAACTTCCAAAGCTGTTTTGAGACCCTAAACGATGTTTTTTGGGCATCAAACCTCCGATGAATATAGGTTCGTTCCAGACTTAATATTCGTTGTCAGGAGTTCTAGTCCTCAGATAGATATTTCTAACGATGTATCATGTGCATCAAACAAAGATAGTATGCCAAAGTTACGATCCCAGGAAATTGATGTACCAATTTACCTCGACGAGGCCCACATTCTGGTGTTTCATCTCCTAGGGTTAGGTCTTTGGATATTTAGGGTTTTCCATTGTTTCTCAGTAATATATAGGCCTTCGAGCCTGTTATAACCCTAAATTGCACCAAACATGCTTACCTGGCATCAGGCCATCTCATATTTCTTCTTTGCCAAAACATTGTTGAACAACTCTTTAAAAAACCTCTTTTATAAAGGCCCATGCACCCTACTCCATCACTGCATGTGTGTACACACTAGCTGACCTAAAAAAAACTATGTGTACCTACAAAATCACAAAAAAAGGAAAGTTGTCGACGGAACACACATCTTTGGGTGAGTTAACTAAACCTTCCGGCCATGCATGGCCGAGGGTTCTACCAAATACCTAGCTCCTTCTAGCCTATAAAAGAAGGGGTAGGGGTACCATTTGAAAGAGGGAGAATATAGTAAAGAAACTATACTCAATTTTACATTCCTATTGTCCCAACCCTTTAGCCATCCGTCTGTAAGGAGAAATACAAAGCAAAGAAGTTGGAGGACATTTGAAGAGGAGCCCAGGATCAGGTTCACGGAGCGGTGGTCGGTCTCGACATTGTAAGTTGATTCATTAAGATTAATAAAGAAATGCTTTTCCCGTCCCACTATATGAGTTCTTCATAGTTTATTAAGTAGACGTTTGAATCTCTAACCCATTAATCCGTAGGTAAGATGCATGTGTAGTTTGTTGCTTGTTTTGTATGTAGGTAAACCTTGGGAGGAGAGTTGCTAACAAGCGATAAAGCGTAAAGAGGGATCGACATCGAACGCCCAAAACAAGGTATGTTGGTCCAACCATGTATTTGCTGAAAAGAAATGGGTAATAGGTCCGAGATGATGGTAGAAAGTAGATTTATTTTGGTCATATCTGCATGCAAAATATAACCCTAATTGCTAGTCCGTAGGGGGATGTCCCACCACAACAGAATTGGCGACCGTACTGGGGAGATTTATAGGGTTCCTAGGAATATTTTTGGGTATTTTTAAGAACTAGTTTTATTTCTTGTTTTTGAAGTTTCTGCAAAGTTTGAGCTAACAGAGATTATGGTCTTCCATGCCAGTTATCTCTGTTTCTTTGCTTGACTGTATTTGTTTTTTCGAGACCCACAGAGGTACACACAGCCTATATAAGGTATTCATGCGTGTACTTTCACCCTACATTCTCATAGCCCGCGTGTACACACCAGCTGAGGAAGTGTCAGTCGCGTGTATGATTCTAGAAAATTTATTTTAAAAGAGGCAGTCATCCTCTTCCCTGTCAAAATTAGTCTTTCTCGGGGGTGTTCTGGAACTCTTTCTAGTCTTCATTGTTTGCAGTCTATAGCTTAGGCTTCAACTCAGATTGGTTTGTTCTATGAAATTTTCCTTCAATTGTTTTCTTTTTCTGTCAAAGTAAGTTTCTGAGTCTTCAAGAGATTCTAGTTCTCAGTACTAGTAGTCTCTGCCTGGGCATGATTGCTTGTCCTTTCATTTTTGTATAGTTTTAGAAGTACATGCGGCCTGTATAAGGTCTGAACATGTGCACACATGCCATGACTTTACACAGCTTACATGCACACGCTTGTTGTTGAAATGTCAGCAGCGTGCCTGTAGAGAAAAAATTTGCTTAGGGTAAGGTAGTCATCCTTTCCTTTGTCAAGATTTATACCTCTCAAGTTTTTGGGTCTCTGTCATAGCGGTTAGTAACTTGGGTTTGATCACAACAATAGCTTGCTTTTTCATTAAAAGATTTATTTTGTTTCTTAGTTTTTTTAACTTATTTTTAGCTTGAAATTTTAAGAAAAATGAGTTGCATTTTGAATCATGCATTCATCAGTTTCTTTTAGAATCTTTTTTTATTTCTTCTTTGATTGGAAGAAAATATTAAAAAAAAAAATCTTAGTTTGTTAGATCTCTTTCTTTCCTGGCATTTCCTTTGCATTGTTATTTGAAAAAGAAAAGAAATTAGCATAGTGTTGTGTTTTCTTCTCATCTTAAAAGCATTTCAAAAAGAAAAAAATAAGAAGTATAATCATTCTTTGCCAGTGTTCATATAAGTTTCATCATTTTTCACAAAGAATCTTAACAACATCACTTGCACTACCGTACCCCTTTTGAGTAAATCAAGCCTTAAAAAGAACGCTAAATAAAAATTACTAGACTTTATGTTTGTAGGGTCCATCAACTAGATTAGGCTAGATCCTTGATTTAGGTTGGAGAGGAAACTCTTCAAGGCTATAAAAAAACATACGAATATGTGCTAAGGAGTGTAGAAGTCCAGTATGATGAAATTTATCCGTGAACCCCCTCTAAAACAGGGGCTAAACATGAGGTCACATGCGGAAAGGTAGTGGAGATAACCCCTCCAAAGTTGGACAAATCGTAGTGGAGAACACATATAGAGGGCTTGTCTTGGGATTTCATCGATTGCATTTGCCACAGAGCTTCGTGGGTCTCAAATCCATTCGAGGTCCTCAGTTTTATTTTGGACCACTTGCCTTCGATACCCTTGACAGGTTTCAGGCTCAATACCCTGCTCATTGTGGTCTACCCAGCTTTTGACTGTACCCGCCTGGTGATTGTTCACGAATTGGCAACCTAGTTGCCTATCTTTTTTAGAGACATACACAGGTGACTGTGGGGGTATACCACGATACCTAGGATAGACATCAGGTCACTCTTTGTAGAGTATACTTGGAGGGTGCTTTCATGTTTGAGTTGCACTTGCACCAATAAGTTGCTCTAGTGTTGGTTGGTGTAATTGTTCTTCCAACTAGTTAGTCGTTTGCTTGATTTTCCTTTAGGAACTTTTAGTGTATGCTCTGTGCTCCCTAGTTTTCTATAGTGAGTTAGTTAGTCATTGCTTTGGGTCTTTGACCTAGGGTGGTAAACTTCCCACTCCACCGATCGTGAGGAATTTTCAGTCTTCTGCTTGGAAATGTGAAGCCGCCTCTTTATAGGCATTGTTTTGATAACACTGTTTTGCCAGAGTCAGTGTGTGAGACTTTTACGGATTTGAATGATCCCGCAAGGGGAGACCCTGTGCATAGGATCTTCATGGCTAAATTTATCAGTGATACCAACCAAGGAGCACCTTCACAAGGGGATTCTTGTGCTTTTCCCTTCTTTGGAAACATTGGTGTCCCTTTGATGGCCACTTTGTACATTTCTGGGTTGAATGTGGGATTACCGGTTTGGTTGGGTACCATTCCAAATGTCCCAAATTCTCTTGACGCTTCTCAGTTAAGCACTTTATGTCATGGGCACCCTGTTGATGTTTCTTCGTCAACAAAGTCCTCTCCTCCTCCTTCTCCTGCCTCTGGTGAAAGTACAGTTACTACTAACCAGAAGTCTAAATGAAATAGAAAGAGGAAGAATAGGAAGAAGAAATCACCAACCTCTGCGAGTCATGTTGGATATAGGTCGACAACCTCTGCAAGTCACATTGAATACCAACACCCAACCTATGCAAGTTATGCTGGGGGAAATCACCCACCCTCTACAAGTCATGCTGGGGGAAAAAGTCCAGGCCCTGCTAGTCATATTGGCAATAGGTCTGTAGCCTCTGCGAGTCATGTTATCGACCCATCACCAACCTCTGCAAGTCATGTTGGAGATGTGAAACCATCCACTATCAGTCATGCTGGGGGCATTGANAGACGGATAGGACGTAAGCCTAAGTTCCCTTGTAAGATTTGCAAGGGAGATCACCTTACTCATTTGTGCCCTGGCATTCCAGAGGTACAAAGATTGTGGTCCCTATCTGCAAGCTCTTCTGATTCTGAGTCTTCTTGGGTTTTCTCACAGTCTATTCAACCTTTGGTTGAGAAAGAGGTCACATCGATACAATCATCGGTTGATCCCACTCCTCTTGTAGGGGGTGAGGTACCTTTAGAACATGTAGTCTCATAGCCTATTCAGCCATTGGTTGCGAAAGTGGTCATGCCAATGCAGTCATCGACTAATCCCACTCCTCTTCTGGGGGCTGAGGTACCTTTATACCATGTAGTCTCGTAGCCTATTCAACCATTGGTTGTGAAAGTGGTCATGTCGATCCATTCATCGGCTGATCCCACTCCTCTTCTGGGGGGTGAGGTACCTTTAGACCATGTAGTCCCATAGCCTAGTCATCCATTGATTGCGAAAGTGGTCATGCCGATACAGTCATTAGCTGATCCCACTCCTCTTTTGGGGGGTGAGGTGCTTTTAGACCATGTAGTCCTGCAGCCTATTCAGCCATTGGTTGCGAAAGTGGTCATGCCTATGAAGTCATCAGATGACCCCACTCTTCTTTTGGGGAGTGACGTGTCTACCGACTATGTTTTTAGCATTTCTGGTTCAGTACTTTCATAACAAGGGGGCATTCCGCTCGTTCCATGCACACCCCCTCCAAGCCCTAGGATGGTTTCCTTTGATTGGAATGACCTTGTTGAGCCTCGTCTTCCTTCTGCTACACCTTTTCAAATAAGGGTTGAAGTTAATTCAACAAAAATTTATCGATGTATTGTGGATGAAGGAGCCTCTGCAAGTATTTTATCCTCCTCAGTTTGGAAAGTCTTGGGATCTCTCGAGCTTGTGTCTTCTTCTCATGAACTGTTGGCTTTTGAAAAACATCCTAGTGAATATTTGGGGGTTCTTCCTCAGTTTCCTATCTTGTTAGGTGGGAATATTGTCCATGTTGATGTTATGGTGGTGCAAGGCCCGTTAGATTTCAATATGCTTCTTGGGCGTGATTATGTATATGCTATGAATGTTGTGGTGTCTATGCTCTTCCAGGTGATGCATTTCCCTCATAATGGAAGCATTGTCACTATCGACTAGTTGGCATCTGATAATCACCATCCTAATTCAACATTATTTCAGACTACCCCTTTATATGTTCCTAGCGTTCGTGTAGACTCTACCCCACCACTGGTTAATTATGTGGCATCTTATCCTCGATGTTCAATTACTTTTGAGTAGGAACCTCTGCAATCATGCGTTCCCTCTCAAGACTTGGTCTCAACAATTGATCCATTGGTTTATCCAATGGGGGCATGGGAGCCCTTGTTTCCCCCTCTTGGTCCAAGTAGGCTTGAGTATCCTTCTGAGTCTGATGTCGTTGTTAGTAGATTCTCAAGCCTATTCAGCCATTGGTTGCAAAATTGGTCATGCCGATGCAATCATCGAATGATCCCACTCTTCTTTTGGGGAGTGACGTGTCTACCGACTATGTTTTTAGCATTTCTGGTTCAGTACTTTTAGAACAAGGGGGCATTCCGCTCATTCCGAGCACACCCCCTCCAATCCCTAGGATGGTTTCCTTTGATTGGAATGACCTTGTTGAGCCTCATCTTCCTTCTGCTGCACCTTTTCAAATAAGGGTTGAAGTTAATTTAACAAACATTTATCGATGTATTGTGGATGAAGGATCCTATGCAAGTATTTTACCCTCCTCAGTTTGGAAAGTCTTGGGATCTCCCGATCTTGTGTCTTCTTCTCATGAATTTTTGGCTTTTAACAGATGTCCTAGTGAATATTTGGGGGTTCTTCCTCAATTTCCTATCTCATTAGGTGGGAAGATTGTCCATGTTGATGTTATAGTGGTGCAAGGCCCATTAGATTTCAATATGCTTCTCGAGCGTGATTATGTATATGCTATGAATGTTGTGGTTTCTACGGTCTTCTGGGTGATGCATTTCCCTCACAATGGAAGCATTGTCACTATCGATCAGCTCGCATATGATAATCACCATCCTAATTCAAAATTATTTCAAACTACCCCTTTATATGTTACTGGCATTCGCGTAGACTCTACCCCACCACGGGTTAATTATGTGGCATCTTATCCTCGATGTTCAATTGCTTTTGAGAAGGAACCTATGCAATCATGTGTTCCCTCTAGAGACTTGGTCTTAACAATTGATCCATTGGTTTATCCAATGGGGGCATGGGAGCCCTTGTTTCCCCCTCTTGGTCCAAGTAGGCTTGAGTATCCTTCTAAGTCTGATCTCGTTGTTAGTAGATTCTCAAGCCCTCGTGATCGTGATTCTTCGCTGATAGACTTTGCCAGTCCTAGTCAAAACCTCCATCGTCATATGGAGTATGGTCAGTTTACTTCAGCCTTTGGGACTGTTGACCCTCATTTGTGTGATTTCTTGGATTTTGAATTGCCTTCAGATGAGGCTATCCTTGAAGCCATGACTATGGTTTCTATCCCGCAGGAGGACTTACACCGTGGTTTGTGTTTTCTTCCCTTTTGGGAGACTTCCCAAGTTGATTATCGAAGAGACTCTTGGTCTAAGCCTAGCAATGGGATCTACCTGAACCAGTTTCATACATGAGTTGTAGCCCCCATGGAGTCTTTTTTAAGCCCTTTTCAGACTCCCTAAAGATGAAAAGATTGTCAAGTGACCTTGTTTCTTCACACTTGTTAAATTGGTCCAGAAGAACGTTCCTTACAAAGGTCTTCTTTTAATCCCTTTTCAGACCCTTTAAACATGAAAATATAGTCGAGCGATCTTGTGGCCTTTCACTCTCGTTAAACTGAAATTTGAAGTCACGTCTGTCCAGTGGTAGTTTACCCCTTTTTTCGGTCTGGACAGTCAACTATACAAACAAAGGTATACTCTAAGGAAATTCCATTCTCTAGAAGAGTACCCTCAAGTATTATATATATGCTATGAATGTTGCGGTGTCTACGCTCTTCTAGGTGATTCATTTCCCTCACAATGGAAGCATTGTCACTATTGACCAGCTGGCATCTGATAATCACCATCTTAATTCAACATTATTTCAGACTACCCCTTTATATGTTCCTAGTGTTCGTAATTGCTTTTGAGCTGTAGAGACCATACTTAATTAAATACCAAATTTTGTACAATTAAACATATAATTCCTTTCAATTTGCATAAATAATTCATTCACCAACATATAAGCAAAATATTTAGCACAAATTAAAATTTATCTACAGTGTGAAAATAACTCAACAATTCATAAATAAAAATACCTGCTTCAGATGCTAATTCCCACCGATATGGTTGACCCTTCCCTGCTGCCTTGATGTTGCCTTTCCTAGCCTGATGCACTAACCAACTCTGCCCAAACCGACTAACCTCCTAGCCAGCTAGGAGCAGCCTGTCCGACTCCCTAGCTCCAGGAAACCGAAAGGAAACCTAGCCCCCTGCCCAAAACCCGCAGCAACCCGGTGCCCCCTACAATGATTCTCAAAAACCCCAAAACCAAACTCCCCACACCAGAAAAATAAGCACACCAGACATACAGTCTTCTCCCTTCCAATAATTCTTCCTCCCAAAGAAAAATAATCATCCCCCTCCCGTAGGACTCTTTCCCATCATATCTTCCCCTTTCACCGACTCTCCTCCCCCTCATTAATTTCCTTATCTCCTCCTTTATTACCTTATCCCCTTATTTAATGTTTATTTCCCCCTCATATACGTAAGTCTTTAATAAATTAAATTATTAACCCCTTTAATTCTTTACTCAAATAATTAATGAGTCAATTAATAATTAATTAATCATTGACAGATATGAACAAGTAATTAATAATAATTAATTAGTTAATATTATTAAGAAATAATTATTGTTTAACTAACATATTAGGATAGTCAGATTATCAAATTAATTATAATTAATAATCCCTATACATCTATTTAAGCAGGGTTGTTACATACACCCACCCTTTAGGAAACTTCGTCCCGAAGTTAAGGTGTCTCATGGTACAAAGGAAAAGAAACATGGTTCACACATTCATAACAATTAACAGACAATATTAGTAAG
>SNQJ01S0088373.1:0-21215 GCA_010110895.2 Picea sitchensis
CATAATGGTGGTTGTTGATCTCCTTTCCAAGTATGCTCATTTCTACGCTCTTCAACACCCATTTACTGCATCCACGGTGGCTCAAATTTTCATGGACCAGGTCTTCAAGCTTCATGGAATGCCACACTCTATTGTTTCTGATCGTGACCCAACTTTCACAAGCAATTTTTGGCAAGAACTGTTCAAGCTACAGGGCACCCAATTGCATCTCAGCACATCTTATCATCCCCAGACTGATGGTCAAACATAAGTTGTCAACAAGTGTTTGGAAACATATCTGAGGTGTTTTGCCTCTGAAAAGAAAAATCAGTGGGCTCAATGGTTACCCCTAGATGAATGGTGGTACACCACTTCCTACCATATAACTACACACATGAATCCTTTTGAAGCGGTATATGGACAGAAGCCACCTTCAGTTCTCTCATACTTACTAGGTACCTCAAACGTCCAGGCGATTGACCAAACACTTACAGTTCGAGAGGCTATTCTCCGTACCCTCAAAGATAACTTGGTCATGGCACATAATCACATGAAGCAACAAGCAGATGAAGGTCTCTCTGAACGTCAATTTGCAAAAGGGGATCAGGTGTTTCTATGACTACAACCTTACAAGCAAACTTACCTCAAGGCCGAGCATTGTCAGAAGCTAGCGCCCAAATTTTATGGTCCTTATACAGTTCTCAAGCATGCGGGACAAGTCACCTATGAGTTAGCTCTTCCCAATCATTCGAAGCTACATCATGTTTTTCATGTTTCATGCTTAAATAAGGTGATTGTAACTAGGTGCCAAATTTAAACCAACCTTCCCGAGTTAGCTAAAGAAGGATCCATTTGGCTACAACCATAAGCAGTTTTGGACCAGCGTGAGCATCGCCTGCGTCAGAGAACCATCAAGGAAGTGCTAGTCCAGTGGAAAGATACAACTCCAGTAGATGCCACTTGGGAATCAACTACCATTCTGCAGCAGTTTCCACATCTCAAGCCTTGAGGACAAGACTGTTTTTAAGGGGGCAGACATGTTAGGGTCCTATCCCACACATAGGTAGAGAAATATATTCGGATGTAATAAAGGTCAATATTAATAAGGCCTTTCAATAAAATAGAATAAGGCGGATGTAAGAAGACCTGATAGAAGCTTCTGCTTCTAGAAGGATCTTCCTCTAGATGTTTCTTTTGATAGACATATTTAGTATAACTAGGAGTAGAGGGTATGAGAACCCTAGCTTGGAGATTATTGTAATAGAGTGCTGCTCGATTGGAGGTTGCCCCCTCGAAGAGGCCCATGAACATTGGTTTCTGAATCAAAGTGTTATTTATGTTGTTGTTCTTATATCATTTTTGTGTTCTTGTGGAGATTATGCTGGTTATATTACTGCTATTTTTCCATTTCTAGCATTTTATTTCTGTTCGGCATACTTTTTATATCTGGTGTATTACAACACATGGAAAAATAGGGGAAAATGATCACATTGGTTATTGGTAATGTTATGCTGTTGGATTATTTTTGACTGGTTTTACTTGTGAGAGTTGGGAAGAAGAGTACTCGAGAGTTGGGAAGAAGAGTACCCCTAGCGTTGGCTGAGAGGTACCGATAAAGTCTCTACGGTTAACAAACGAGAGGACTGAAGGATCGCCATCACTGAAGAACATCTTTGACTCTTCGTCGCCTTCGGTTATGGTACTCTTATTTGAGTTTGAAAGTTTAATTGGTTAGAATTGTAATCATCCCCGATAAATGGTGTCATAAACTACCATTTTGTTCCTGACATTGATTGAGATAGATAATAATGCCATTTATATTTCTCAACATGCATTGGAATTTTGTATTTTCTAGATAGTAATGTCATTTACATTTCTCAACATGCATTGGAATTTTGTATTTTCTCGATAGTAATGCCATTTACATTTCTCAACTAAGCATTGTAATTTTGTAATTTCTGGATAGTAATGTCATTTACATTTCTCAATTAACCATTGGAATTTTGTATTTTATAGATAGTAATGTCGTTTACATTTCTAAATAGTGATGCCATTTATGTTTCTCAAGTAAAATCTCGACTTTGTTAGTTCTCCTTCCATGTCGCCAATCCCTGATTTTAGTGTCACTGCCATCTGAGATTCCCTTGGGGATTGATAGAAATTATGGTCTGGGTCGCTGCCTTCGACTTTCCTATCGGAGTGTGAAAATTAAACCATCCTTCATTTAAGTGCGATGGAGCAAGGATTTGTTCCTGGGTGGAATCTAGAAGAACGTCGTGTTCCATGTGTGTGTTGGGAAAATCCAGAAGAACCGAATAACTCTTGCAACATGATTTTTAAACCTATGCGCACTAACTCTCATACAGTGTGTGCAACTTCAACATTAATGATTATTCCCATTTGATAATTCCTTGGTTGATTGGTACCTGGAGGACTAAATCTCTGGATTCCCGTGGTTGAATTTCACTATGGTTTTTGAGATTTACTTTTCGTGCACTATCTTATCCTTTGGCAAGCCAGAACATGAACTCTACGCCTGCGAGTAAGTTTTACTGGTTGACTGTGCGGTTGTGTAAATCCCGTTTTGGTAATCCCGTTTTGGTACGCGTTTTGCACATTCCTCATTCTAGGGTTTTCCTTTCTCACGGTTGTGGGATGGCGTTGGACACTGGTTGCTGGGTTACCCTTTTTTTAATGAAATTTGGGGGCTACGTGGAAGTTGATGTATTTTTAAATTGTGTTTGCGGGGGAATTTACAATCGGTCTAAGGTATTCGGATTTTGCGTTGTCTCTAACCTTCGTCAAACACTCAGTGCTATCCTAGTGCGCAAACTCTCTGACATTGCTTGGGGCTGCAGTGTGGTCCTACATGCAACGTTCTAGAATAATGTGCTTGTAGAGTCCACCATTTTTTCCTTCTGGATTTCGACTTGCTCGAGTACAATGTTGGGCGAAATTCCATTTTTGTTTTCTTATTTCTGCTATTATGGATCCCCTAAACCCGATAGTTTGAGACATTGGATAGATCCACAACTGCAAATTTTGCTCTCCTAAATCCTTAGGGTTACACACCTTCGGGACGTGGAGATTTTGGTGATTGCAGAATTAAAATTCCCTCCACCACCTACTAAGCTGGCGTAATTAAGTTCGAGCCTAGGTCTCTGTGTGTTTTGCGTTGTGAGTTACTCCTCTTTACCATATTAGCTGCTTTACGACTTGATTTATGTGATGCCAGAAGGAGGTGTAGTCACAATAATGTTTATGGCGATCAACCCTTTTAACTCGTTTAATTAATTATAACTAGAATCTACACGTCAGAAATAATCGATTAAGGCACATGTTTCCCAACCTTGAAAATGATAGATGCTTATGATGTTTGTTTATTGTGTTGCGCCTCTAGTTGAAGGTTCTAGAATAGCATAGAATGTTGTAGTTGGTAACTTAATTTCTTGTTCTTTCTTGTGTAGATGCAGTGCTATTTGTTTACATGCTATTATTGACAATATTAATTATGCGTGATTGAGTGCCTTACTATTACAATTTAGTCATGATGTTTAGGATAGAAGTTAGCTATGGGATTTAGACACCTCCTTGTTCGTCAAAACAATCACCAGCCCTGAGACCTTAAGTGGTCAAAATCAATCGGATCAATCCTAGGATTGAGCATTACTTATGTGTCCTGGAGGTCCTAACCTTGCGAGAGGGTGGGTAGTTCTTTAAATGTTCAGTGACATGGTTGATTAGTTATATGTATTTCACTTCAGTTGATCGTGATGCATTGAATCAGGTCGTTATTTGATTATGTTAACACATCGATTATGCATCGTTATTTGTTATGATGATGTGTAGATTGTGACGCTATTTATTGTGTTAATGCGTTGATTATGTGTTGTTATTAATTTTTATGATATGTCGATATTAATTATGTTGATGCACTGATTGTGCCATTATTAACTATGATGATGTGTCGCTTGCAATGGTATCAATTTTGTGTGATGATTCTATTATCCTAATGCAAAAAAAAATAAAAATTACCTATTGCACATCGCTATTCGTTGTCGTAATGGAGGGGACATTACATATGGTATTAGAGCGGGTTCAACCCTGCGACTTGGGATCATTACGCCTTCCACTTTTTTAAGCACTTTACTAATAACTTATCGCTAATTAAAATTGAAATTTTTCCATGTAGTAATCATGGTTAGAGGACACCATGGAGGTAGACAAGGTGGTGCTAGGGGTAGAGGTGTTGTGCCTCCAGTAGCATCCATGCTAGAGGGGTCTAACCCCCAAGGAGAAGAACAAGTCATTAGGAAAGAGAAGATTGTTGTGGGGGATGTGGTTGGGTTGATGAGGTCCTTTTAGAGGATGTCAGAGGCCTTGATTAACCGACTAGATAGAGATGAGGCTAGGGAGCCTATACATAATGAGGGTCCACCGCGCACTCTAGCTGGCAGTGGTAGCATTCGTAGAGAACTCGAGAAGGTTAAATTTCTTGAGTTCATGGGTGCCACAGACAACTCAACTGCCAAGGCATGGTTGAAGAACATGGCGATGTGCTTTGCACTTCACGACTACACCTCCAATATGAAGGTCCACATGGGGGTATTTCAACTGAATGGGAGCGCTCTTCTATGGTGGAAGAAACTCCTACTTCAACTAAACATGCTCGTCAAAGACGAGTCATGGAAACTGTTCGAGGAGCAGTTCCGGGAGAGGTATATGTCTGAGTAATTCATCGAGCGCTAGCTCAATGAGTTCAACGCCTTTTGACAGGGTTTTCGTACAATGCCTAAGTATGAGGCTCGATTTATGAAGCTACTTAGGTATTCCCTCCACTTGAACATGGAGAAGTTGAAGGTAAACAAGTTTGCGTTTGGCCTTAAATCCAACATTCGTGGGAAGGTGAGGATCCTAATGCCTTAGACATTGAACTATGTAGTCCAGAAGGCCCTCATAACTGAGGATGAGCTGACCAACGGGGTTTAGGGCAGGACTCCTGAAGACAGACTGGAAAAATGACATTGGGTGCACAACAACATCAGACACCATCTAGACAGACAACGAGATATTGATATACTTCAAGAGGATCCATGTTCATGACACCACGACAACTGATTCCTTAGCAAAGGACTCCCTACAGAGGACCAAAACATCAACAACAACGTCACCCGCAAAATCAACAGTTTAGGTCTATTCATTAGAACAAACTAGGATTTCAGGCTGGTAAGCTAAAAACCTCTACTTCAGGGACCTCGAGTACTGGACCAAAGACCGGGTGCTAGACATGTGGAGAGCCACACTATGAGCGAGACTATCTAGTTGAGAAGGCCAGAGTGGTCGGGTCAACAAGACACACTACAGTTGGAAATTTGGGCAAGGCCCACAGGATTCTTGCAGTGGTGGATAACCGCCATGCCAAGCACCAGTCCACTATGCTTGAGATGTCAGGTATCATTGTCGATGAAAATTTTAGTATTCTGATAGATCTTGGTGCTACAGAGAGATTTATTTCTAGTGTAGTGATGAAAATAATTAAGGTAAAGGAATTCAAACAGGATGCATTTAGATACGTAGAAATGGCTTCGGGTGCCAAACAAAAGGTTGGAGGAAGGGTTACGGGTTGTCGCATTAAATTGGGGAATTTGGAACGAGGTATGACCTATATGTCACGATCTTAGGATCGTATGACATCTTGATTGGTATGGACTAGCTAGAATCGCATGATGCGATAATCAACTAAAATACGAAACGATTGAGTTTGACCGATGATGCGGGACAGAGAAGAGTGATCGTAGGAAGAAACCAGAGAGTGTTCTTGAGGTTCATTTCTTCCCTACATCTATAGAAGAGCATGCAAAAAGGATGTAAGTTATATGAAATATTAGTTCTAAACGAAAGGGTCGAGGCAAAAGGATTAGAAAACCTTCCGATAGTATGCAAGTTTGTTGACGTGTTTCCGAAAGAGATACTAGTTTTTCCACCCAAAAGAAAATTGGAGTTTACAATCGACTTGAAACCTTGAACTGAAACAATAGGAAGAGTGCCTTATCAGATGTCAACACCTGAGTTACATGAGTTGAAAATGATATTGAAGGAGTTGTTGGACTTGGGGATTAGATGTCCAAGTGTGTCACCTTAGGGTGCACCTGTTATTTTCATCAAAAAGAAAGATGGGTCATGGAGACTTTGTATTGACTACCGCCAATTGAACAAGGCAACGATCTAGAACTAGTATCCATTGCCAAAATAGACGATTTTTTTGATCAAATGAAAAGTATGATGATGTTTTCAAAGATCGAATTGAGATTAGGATATCACCAATTATGAATTAAATAGGAATATATTCATAATATCACATTTAAGATGAGGCTCGGGCACTACGAGTTTACCATTTTATCATTTGGACTAACTAACACCCTGGGGGTATTCATGAGTTTGATAAATGGGGTGTTCTGCGAATACTTGGACAAGTTTTTTCAAGTATTCCTTGATGACATATTGATATATTCCAGGACTACTAAAGAAAATGATGAACATTTTCACTTAGTACTACAGTGTTTACGGGAAAATAAATTATACAGGAAACTATCAAAATACTCTTTTTACCAACCTAGGATTCATTACTTAGGGCATGTTATATCCAACAAAGGCATCCCTGTGGATCCAACGAAGGTAGAGAATATTATGGAATGGAATTTGTTGACAAATGTACCCGAATTATGCATCTTTATGGGTTTAGTAGGATATTACCAACTGTTCGTCGAAGGTTTTTTGAAGATAGAAAATCCAATCACGGAATTGCAGAAGAAAAACAAAAAGTTTGTATGGACCGAGACGTGTGTGGAAGAATTTCAAGGGCTCAAGGGGTTGCTGAAAACAAGACTGATACTAAAATTTCTTGACATGGACAAGGAATTCTTAGTATTCACAGACGCATCCAAGGAAGGCTTAGGCAAAGTCTTGATGCAAGACAGTCGAGTGATCGTTTACATCTCAAGGAAATTAAGAAAGCACGAGGAGAACTACTAAACACATGATTTGGAGCTATTGGCCATTGTGTATGGCTTGAGAGTGTGGAGACACTATCTGATTGGATGAAAATTTCAACTAAAAACATATCATTATGGATTGCATCACATATTTACACAGGTTAACTTGAATGCGCAACAAAGGCGTTGGTCATAATTTCTTAGCGAATACGATTTTGAGATTAATTACATAAAGGAAGAGTGAATAGAGTGGCAGATGCATTGAGTCGGAGAGCATGCATATTTTCAATGATACTTCTTTAGACAAATCTTTGAGAAAATATTATAACTATATAGTTTGACGATCACTGGTATAAAGAGGTTAAGGAAAATATTAGACAAGACGCCATGAGGGTACCAAGGTTTGAAGGTTATATTTTGTACAATGATGGATTGATGAGGTATAATAACCATATTTACATACTTCCTAATGAGGAATTGATAAGTTTGATCTTAAGAGAAGCTCATAGAGAAGTGTACATGGCTCATCCAGGAGTCACGAAGATGAGGGCATAACTTAAGCCCTTATTCTTCTGGAAAGGAATGAACATGGCGAGATGTATAGAATTCTAGCAAGTGAAGGATGAACACATACATCTCACATTTTTACTACAACCACACGCCATTCTAGAATCGAAATGGGAGGTCATTTCGATGGAATTTATTGTTGGATTTCCATTGACGACAAGGAGGCACGACTCGATTTTCATGGTAGTTTACACTCTGACGAAGAGTGCACATTTTATTCCCATTTGTATGATAGATCAGGTGCCTGACATAGCTAGATTTTTTATCAGCAAGATTATGAGATTACATGGCATGCAAAAAATGATCATATGCGATAGAGGAGCGATGTTTACATCATGTTTTTGGACCAGTTTCCAAGAGGCCTTGGGGACACAACTGAACTTTAGTACATCATATCACCTTGAGACAGGCAGGAAGTAATAAAGAATGAACCAAATTTTGGAAGATATGTTGCGTATATATGTGATGGACCAAGATAAGTGTTGGGAAGAGTTCTTGCCACTGGTAGAGTTTGCATACAACAACAACTATCAAAGTACCATTAAGATGGAACCATTTGAGTTTCTTTACGTGTGACCATGTTCGAAGCGATTAAGTTGGGATCAAATTGAGGATAGGGTCCTAGTAGGACCTGAAGTGATCCAATAAATGGAAGAAAAAATGAAATCGATAAGACAAAGGATTAAAGAAGCACAAGATCGACATAAAAGTTATGTCGATGTGCATCGTTTTGACCACAATTATGAAGTTGGGGACCGAGTTTTTCTATGGGTGAAACCTCACAAGAGTTCGATCAAGTTTCAGAAGGGATATAAACTCTATCCTAGGTTTGTTGGACCTTTCAAAGTTGTGGAAAAGAAAGGACCCGTGGCCTATTGATTAGCCTTGCCTGATTCTTTGAGGCGTATGCATAATGTTTTTCATGTATATGTTTTGAGACATTATGTTAGTGATCCTACACATGTGATTGACATGATTTATTTGTAGGTGTCCGATGAGGGTGCACTCACGACAAAGAAATCCGCATTCTGGACCATTGCATTCAACAATTATGGCTTCGAATAATTTATCAGGTCAAGGTAAAGTGGGACAATTAGAGTCCATACTCGGCTACCTGAGAGGACGCATATGATATCCATAAAAAATTTACTTGTTTGGATAGTTTATACATATGGATATTTTCATATACTTTTATTATTGCATTTTATATACTGTACAACATTCAGATGAAGTTTAAAACAAGAGGGGGTGTATGCAACATCTCTCTCTTGCGAGCACATGCTATCGACTTATTCTTTGAGGAAACTTGCGTGCAAGTGATCCGGTTATAGTACATGGTTATTTGTTTCGCTTATGGATTTTTATGATGATGTTGATGGTTGTGATTTAATGTTATTTGAGATATATGTATTGACAGATGTTATTGACGAGTTTTCCCTGAGTATGCAGGACATTGATAGATTGTGGATGTCGAGCGAATCAATGAATCTCCTTGGACTCTAGATTTAGTCATGGAGTGGATTGTATTGGTTTGAGTATTTCATTTATGCATGTGACATATGATCGATCATAGTATGATTTTGTATATGGATCATTGACAGTGTTTCGTTGATGGATGCAGGCTGACAAAATCTTGTTAATATGAATCACATAAGGAGTAAAGGGGCCATGCATGTAGACTATATATTGAGGGAGAGGTGTGGCAGAGTCCCTGTCACATCCTACTAGCACTCCCACTGTGTCTCAAATTGTAGGTTAACGATTACCTAGTTCGAGATTTCCACGATTCTGTGAGGGCAGACTGAGATAGTTTCTCACGAATATTTCTAAGGGGCGTGCAATAAGGCAGGGTCTGTTGAAATGGGTACTTTACACAGAGCGCAGTGAATCAATGTCACAAAACTTTGAACAAATTTCCACTTTTTCACAAATTAACTGAACAACAAATATTTATTTCATTTTCTCAATCTTCCACTTTTCACAAATTAACTGAACAACAAATATTTATTTCATTTTCTCAATCAATGTATATAAAAGAATAAATATTTTATTTATTAAATAACTTGAATGAATACATAAGATCAATCTTTGAATATCATCTTTATTCAATTATGAGAGACCCGACTCTCTGTTACAAGACCCAGCTTGTAGTTCTCAGATCCAACTGAGAAATGAGGAATCTAACCCTCATAACAAGTCCCAGCTTGTTGATCTCAGAGCCAACTGAGATGTGAAGAATCCAATCCTCATACAAGACCCAGCTTGTAAAAAGGCACCAACTTGATAGAATGAACTTTCATTCAATCCATTATATATAAATATATATAATTCAACAAATTCAACTACACATCTTCTCACCATTCTTTCTTGTTTATATAGTCTTTTAATTGGTGTGAATTTGAAGCATTATGTCTTTTGATATTTGAACCATTGTACCTTTTCATTTAAAATGATAACCTTTAAACTTTAATTAATATCATTTTTCCTTTTTATTCTTTATTCTTGTTTTCATGATTTAACTCTCTTTTAATGATGATTATGTATCGGTTTATTTGTCCTCATGAGTTGACCACATACATGGATCAACTCATTAGATTATACTCATGTTTCTTCTATGTTCTCGGTTCACCAACAGATCATATTCGATCATTTATTGATTCTCTATATTGTTCTGGTGTAAATCTATGTCAAATGAATCTGAATGAGGCGCTTCCTTCAAACCATTTTCATATGATCATAGGCGTAGAACCACATGCTTATCAATTTAAGCACTGGCTTCATTTTACCCTTATTTCTCTATTATATACGACTAACGGTGGTGACTAGATGTTAGACCAAACGAGTGCTTGAGCGCTTATCAGAATCAACGGTCACGATTTAATTTCTTGATGAGATGGACGACTGTCGGGACTTTGGGACTTCACCCTTCGTAACTTCTCCCTTCGGGAATTTCAACCTGTCAAATCTTTCGAACAAGATTTCACCTAACATATCAGATGGTTCACATTTATTTCGTGGAACTAGATCAATGGTTAGATTCGATCCTTACACTTATCGTTTCACTACTTAATCCAACGGCTAGGAATTAATCAAGCATTGAGATGGATGGCCACCATTTACTTCGGGACTTTGGCTATTCTACTTACTCTATCCTTCCACTGTATTTGATCAACAATTGAGAATGCACCCTAAGTGTTCTTCAGATCGGACGACTCGTGTCCACTTCGGGACTTCGACATTCATGACTTTAGGACTTAGGGAATTTGCTGGTGGTGAAACTCCTAAAGTAAAAATCCCGGAGTGACATAACTTACTTACGTCACTTGATGATGTGGCATGAGCAGATTAGCTTCCACATGTCACTCAGATTTGTGATTTACACATACCTTAAATGATGATTTCAACTTGACACTTTTTATTATTTGATTGTTCCACGTGTCCTTGCTGACGTGTTCTGCTGATGTGGTCTATCACAGTTTCTTGCTAATGGGGTCTGTCACATGTCCTTGCTGACTTGGTCTACTGACATAGATCTCTCGATGTGACACTTATTCATCTCCTTGATCTAACGGTCAAAATACTATCCGAGATGTATCTCAGATTGATAGCTAAGAGTTACTTCAGATTTTTATCTTTCGAGACTTAGGATAATTCGATCTCTCGACTTCACAACACTTCCAAAGTGAGATTCCCCGAAGTGTAACTTCCTCACAAATTTTAACCCAAAACGAATGTTGTTCGTTGATCATGGTTTTAGATTGACGACTTGATCTATCTGTGATACTGCTTTTCCTTGGATTAAATCCAACGACTCTTATTCTAGCTTATCTTGTCCTTCCACTTTAGAATGATACAACGGTTTGTCCGGTATTTGGATATTCGAATTCTTAGCCCTTTTTCCTCACTTATCCTACTCTTCCACTTAATGTGATCCGATGAATGACACAAATTCGGGTAATCGAGATCTCAGATCTTAACCCTTGCTTATCCTATCCTTCACTCAAAAGTGATCTGACGACTGACAAAAATTCTGGTAGTCGAGATCTCAGATTTTAGCTCTTTCTTATCCTATCTTTCCACTTTAAAGTGATCCAATGAATGAGAAAATTCTCAAAGAAGATCAACAATCAAGGATGATTGCAAGATCTTCAACTAGCATGAATTTTAAGACTATCGCCGCATTCCGTAATGGAAACTGTTCGTTGGTAGTGGAACTGATTCCAACCGTATATCTATTGTCGAGTGACCATCGACGGTCAATGTGGATTGCAGAACCACAACTTGTGAGTGGATTAATTTGTTACCCATGCTCCGTAATATGAAGTTGTGTGATTGTTGGTGAGTCAATGAAAATCGTCGATCTTTGAACCTATAAGATCTGACGGTCCTGATTAATTGTGGGATTGGAACTAGTGAGTGGTTTAATTCTTCTTTCACTCTCCACAATCTATCCCTGCCGTTGATCTAGCGTGCATATCCGACGGTTACAAATTGATCTGATCATTGACCAATTCTCCAACGATCCTTAATCCTACAATCACTCATATGACCGATGTCCGTTACATGAGATGATCAACACCATCAATTTCTTGATCGAACGACTGCTGAGGCTTATCACCTTTTCCTCTTCATCGATCAATTTCTCAGTCTTTCCATCGATCCCGACGACATTTCTACAATGTGCTCTTCCTTTTGATATTTGATCTTTAGTATACTGTCATACTATTTGACATTCTCATCCTTTTCATACTTTGAATGCACTTTTCCTTCTGAGCTTTGATCTCTGCATATTGTTTGACATTCTATGCTAATTGATATTCTGTTGATATCAATGACAATTTAATCTATGATAAATCAACAATGACAATTCATCATAACAATTTATCATGACAACATAATGACATCAACTATTGACATCAATGACAACATATCAATGACAATATGTCCAACAATATCCCCCTTTGTCATTGAGGGAAACACACTAACTTCATACACAAACTCCCCCTATGATGATGCTTTCCTCCTATGAAGTTATTGTCCCCCTTAGACATCAATGGAAACGGGTTTCTCCTCCTATGACCTGTCTGTCTATATGCTACTGATCAATATTTGAACTTTGGTAACTCCCCCTGCAATTATGCTCTGCCTGCCATAACTGAATAACTCCCCCTATCAATATGCTCCGTCTCTGCTTCTGACTACTCTTCCCCTTTTAATTAACTAACTTCTTATCTTAGTTTATTGGGATTTTTGTGTTCAAATAAGTAGTCTTCTTGATACCAATTTTGTAGTGATCAAGTCTTTTTCAGAACTTAATATAATTACTTTCTTATTTAATAACCAAAATACTCCTCCTGAGTTTTTACTGACTTTTCTTTTTCAAATAGAACAAGAGTATGAATATTATTGATATTTTTGATCTGCTTCTTATTCGTCTTTGATATTTCACAGGAATATGAATTGAGGAATTATACCAATTGATTTAAATACCAATTTTGTTATCAATTGATCTTTGTTGAATGATACTCCTTGAACTTCTCTGCTACCTTTATTTCTTCTTCTCCTTGTATTCTACAACTAACCCTACCAATGATTTTTCTTTTGACCACTAATCTATAGATAGTCAAGATTTTACATATGTTAATTTAGAAACTCTTTGGCATAACCCTTTGATTTTGTAAAAACCAATTTAAACCTTTTTTTGTATTTATTTATTTTACTAACAACTTATGACATCATGAGAATTTGATATTGTCCCATCTTATTCTATAGGTACTTCCTTTTCTTGAGCTTGATTTATTTCATATTGAATTTCAAATTCTTTATTAGGACCTTCACCCATCATTTTCTTATTAGTAATTTCTTCATTTTTAGGTGTAATAACGTCTTTCTTGCTTTCTCCTTCAGATTTTCTTCTCCATATCTTTCTATGAGATATTATTCTTTTTGGATCTTCTCTTTCTAATTGAGTTTTTGGAATTTTGACATCTCCTTTCTTCTTCCAACTTTTATTAGGTTTTGTCACTGACTTGAATGACTTATTCAAATATTGACTTTTTGTATTCTTGCATTTTTTGGATTTGTGCCCAAACCTATCATAGTTGTAACATCTCATTGTATGACAAAATTTTGTTGTGTGCCCAACAAAATTACATCTTCAACATCTAATTGATTTATTGGATTTCCTTGTATATCCTTCCTCTAGTTTCTTGCAGTCCATTGCTTTATGGAAAAATCTATGACAAGAAAAGAAATATCCATTGAAGGTGTTTCCATTCTTGATTTTATTTTGTCTTGAAGGATCTGTCATTTGATTTTCGTCATCCTTTTTACTTCTATAGTTGTCTTCCTTAACAAAGTTCATGACTTGTAATTGCTTTGTACTTGCACTTTTTCCTTTTAAGAAGGATGATAATTTCTCATGTTTGTAAATGGTGCTCCATTTGTTATTTTCTTCTTTCTTATTGTATCCAAGACCAGTTTTGTCATCAACTGATCTTTGGCTCTTCCAAATCTTATCTAGGATAACTGAGCTATTTTGGAAATTAACAATATTATTTGTCTTTTCATTCATCTTTTCGAGATTTATTATTTATAACTTCAATATTTGACATAATTCTTCATTTTTAGTCAACTGAATCTTCAGGGCTTCTTCTACTTCTTTAGCATGTTCAAGTTGAGTCTTCAGATTGATGATTATTTCTTCTGTCTCATCCAATAATTATTTTTAGTTAATAGTTTTGTCATATGTCTTCAATTCTTCCATATCTTTTGTTAGATAAAAAACTTTAGTTTTCAATATTTTGATTTCTTCCTCGTATTCTAGCTGAATCCTTTTTAGGTTGATGGCTTCTAAATCAAACATTTGGCATAATTCTTCCTTTTTAGTTATTTGGATCTTCTGGGCTTCTTCCTTTTTCTTATATTCTTCAATTTGAGTCATCATATCTGCATTAGTACTTTCATTTATCTTTTTGAAATTGATGATTTCCAATTCCAACATGTGGTAAGATTTTTCTTTCCTTGTTAACTGGATCATTAGGTCTTCTTTACTTTATTTAATTTCCTCAAGTTGAGTGTTTGACTTCTCAACCTCCTTTCTAAGATTCAAAAATTCTACTTCCAGCTTATGCCATGATTCTTTTAGTACTTCTTTTATTTTATTTTCATGTGTCTTTAATTCTTCCATCTCTTCTATTAGCTTCGTAAGTTCGATTTTCAAACTTTTGATCTCTTCTTCTTTGTTTTCTAGCTGAACTCTCTATTCAAATTTTTCATGGTTAGATTGATCTAACTGTTGAAGTAGCAACATATCCTTTTATTGGAGTTTCTCTAACTCTTCTAGAGTGCACATAGTTGTGGACTCAATATGATCAAGAACATCCTTAGTAACTTCAATATATAGACCATTTCCTAGCTCCATATTAATCACTTCAAATGTAGTTATAACATCAGTCTTAAAAACTAATAATTTTTCTTTAGTGAATACTGAGGTATTCCTCAATTCCTTGATGAGGTTGTATTATTCATTGTTAACCAGGGTTTTCATCAAATCCTACATTTCATTCTGATCTGAAATATATTTCTCTATATTATGTTCTTTAATCTGATTGCAATTTTCCTTTTCTTTATCTTCTTCATTATATTGATAAGAACTCTCTTCTTTTGAGTTTTGTTCTTTATTCTGATAGGATTCCTCTTTATCTGAGTCTTGTTGCTCACTTTGACTAGATTTATCTTCTTCTTGTGTTTCATTCTCATAACAATTTTCTAGTTGGAGCCATAATTCTTTAGTAGATTTATAGTGCTTCATCTTTTCTTTGACTTGGTCTGACAATCCATCCTATATTTCTTTTAAGGCTACTGTATTGTTTCTCCTTGCCTCCTTTGTAGTTTTGGATTTTCTCTTTGAAGTAGTTAAGTGCCAGGGATTACTTACTACCGAATCCCAAACTCTAGATCCTCTTGACTTCAGATATCTTTTCATATTTTCCCTCCATGATAAATAATTTGTTCCATCAAATAAGGGAGCTTCATTTGTGGAGATAGCAATTTGTCCACCCATTTCTTCTGAATCTACCTTCAATGTTTAAACTGTGCTGAAGGAACCCACTTTGATACCGATTGTTGAAATGGGTACTTGAAATTGAGAGGGAGGGGGTGAATCAATGTCACAAAACTTTGGACAATTTTCCACTTTTCACAAATTAACTGAAAAACAAATATTTATTTCATTTTCTCAATCAATATATATATATATAAGAATAAATATTTTATTTATTAAATAACTTGAATGAATACATAAGATCAATCTTTGAATATCATCTTCATACAATTATGAGAGACTCAACTCTCTGTTACAAGACCCAACTTGTAGTTCTTAGATCCAACTGAGAAATGATGAATCCATCCCTCATAGCAAGTCCTAGCTTATTGATCTCAGATCCAATTGAGATGTGAGGAATCCAATTCTCATACAAGATTCAACTTGTAAACAAGCACCAACCTGATAGAATGAAATTTCATTCAATTCATTATATATAAATATATATACTTCAACAAATTCAACTACACATCTTCTCACCATTCTTTCTTGTTTATATAGTCTTCCGACTGGTGTGAATTTGAAGCATTGTGTCTTTTGATATTTGAACCATTGTACCTTTTCATTTAAAATAATAATCTTTAAACTTTAATTAATATCATTTTTCCTTTTTATTTTTATTCATATTTTCATGATTTAACTCTCTTTTAATCATGATTGTGTATCGGTTTATTTATCCTCATGAGTTGATCACAGACATGGATCGACTCATATTTCTGTTGTGTTTTCGGTTCACCAATAGATCATATTTGATCATTTATCGATTCTCTATATTGTTCTGGTGTAACTCTCTGTCGAATGAATTTGTATGAGGTGCTTCCTTCAAAACTTTTTCATATGATCACATGTGTAGAACCACGGGCTTATCAATTTAAGCATTGCCTTCATTTTACACTTATTTCTCTATTCCATACGAATAACGACAGTGACCAGATGTTAGGCCAAACGAGCGCTTGGGCGCTTATTAGAATCAACGGTCATGATTTAATTTCCAGATGAGAGGGACGACTGTCAGGACTTTGCCCTTTAGGTCTTTCAACATATCAAATCTTTCGAATAAGATTTCATCGAACAGATATGATGGTTCACGTTTATTTTGTGGAACCAGATCAATGGTCAGATTCGATCCTTACACTTATCCTTTCACTACTTAATCCGATGGATGGGACTTAATCAAGCATTGAGATGGATGGCCACCATTTACTTTGTGACTTCGACTATTCTACTTACGCTATCCTTCCATTGTATTTGATCAACAATTGAGAATGCACCCAAAGTGTTCTTTAGATCAGATGACTTGTGTCCACTTCAGGACTTTGGGAATTAGGGCATTTGCTGGTGGTGAAACTCCCGAAGTAAAACTCCCAGAGTGACATAACTTTCTTTCGTCACTTGATGATGTGGCATGAGCTGAGTAGCTACCACGTGTCACTCGGATTCATGATTTACACATACCTGAAATGTCGATTTCAACTTGACACTTGTCATTATCTAACTGTGCCACATGTCCTTTCTGATGTGTTCTACTGATGTGGTCTATCACAGTTTCTTTCTAACGTGGTATTTCACATGTCCTTGCTAACATGGTTTGCTGACGTAGATCACCCGATGTGACACTTATTCATCTCCTTGATCTAATGGTCAGAATACTATCCAAGATGTATCTCAGATCGACAACTGAGAGTTACTTCGGATTTTCATCTTTCAGGACTTCGGATAATTCAATCTCTCGACTTCACAATACTTCTGAAGTGAGATTCCCTGAAGTGTAACTTCCTCACAACTTTTAAACCAAAATGAATGTTGTTCGTAGATCATGGTTTTAGATCGACGACTTGATCTATATATGATACTGCTTTGCCTTGGATTAAATCCAATGACTCTTCTTCTAGCTTATCATGTCCTTCCACTTTAGAATGATCCAACGTTTTTTCGGGTATTCGAATATTCGAATTATCAACCCTTTTTCCTTGCTTATCCTATCCTTCCACTTAATGTGATCTGACGGTTGACAAAAATTCGGGTATTCGAATATTCGAATTATCAACCCTTTTTCCTTGCTTATCCTATCCTTCCACTTAATGTGATCTGACGGTTGACAAAAATTTGGGTAATCAAAATCTTAGATCTTCGAATATTATATTATTAGTGTGAGTTTATAGGGTTCGACCATAAATTATATTATTAGTGTGAGTTTATATATCAATTATTTAGAAGGAACTAGACCCATTGTGGAATTTAAGAGTCATGTAAAGGCCAAGGCATGGTTGAGTCACAATAATGTTTATGGTGAGCAACACTTTTAACTCATTTAATTAATTATAACTAGAATCTGCACGTCAGAAATGATCGATTAAGGCATAGGTTGCCCAACCTTGTAAATGATATATGCTTATGATGATTGTTTATTGTGATGTGCCTCTAATTGAAGGTTCTATAATAGCATAGAATGTTGCAGTTGTTAACTTAATGTCTTGTTCTTTCTTGCGTAGATGCAATGTTATTTGTTTACATGTATTATTGACAAGATTAATTATGTGTGATTCCATGCCTTAGTATTAGAATTTAGTCATGATGTTTAGGATAGAAGATAGTTATGGGATTTAGACACCTCCTTGTTCATCACAACAGTCGTCAGCCCTGAGACCTTAAGTGGTCAAAATAAATTGGATGAATCCTGGGCTTGAGCGTTATTTATGTGTCCTCGAGGTCCTAACCTTGCAGGATAGGTTGGGAGGGTAGTTATTTAAATTTTCAGTGATATGGTTGATCAATTATCTGTATTTCGCTTTAGTTGATCGTGATGCGTTGAATCACGTCTCTATTTGATTATGTTAACACGTTGATTATGCATTGTTATTTGTTATGATGATGTGTAGATTGTGCCCTTATTTATTGTGTTAATGCATTGATTATGTGTTGTTATTGATTTTTATGATGTGTCACTATTAATTATGTTGATGCATTGATTGTGTCGTTATTAGTTATGATGATGTGTCGCTTGCAATGCTATCAATTTTGTGTGACGATTCTATTTTCCTAATGCAAAAAAAAAAAACATGTTTACCTATTGTACATCGCTATTCATTGTCGTAACAGAAGGGACATTGCATATTGATGCAGGAGCATCTCTCCACGTCAGCCAGCCAGCCACGTCTCAGCGCGTGCATTCAAAGCTGAAGGGAGACGCAGTCCTCATTCAAAATTCGAAATTGAATGTAATTAAATGTCTAGGCTGGTGAGCCATAGAAGCCGTGCTTTTATGCAGGCGTTAGGTAGATCGGCTTTAATGCCAGATCGACTGAGATCTAGGTCCAGGCATTGGACTAGACAACCATTGATTGTAATTTATTAGAGTAGGTGAATTCTGGAGGGAAGTGCTCGATTGAGCCCCTCAGGTAAAAGAGATTTGGAGATCTCATTTGGGAGTAGTCGAGAGCTGGTAGATGAGAGAGCCAGAGAGAGATCGAGAACACCTTGTACAAACATGCTTTTGCCGTTTTAATATAATCAGAAGCAGTTTTTCCTGCATGAGTTTTGTATTGTATGGATGTCTGTGAATGTTCTTTATATGTTGTAAATGTATGTTGTAGTTGTATATTTGCAGGGAGTTTGTGTGATTTCAGGTGAAGGTCTTTGAGGTTTCATGCCAGGAGGGCGTGATAGAGTACTGCAGTTTCTGAATACCAGTGCACAGAGGATGTACTTCTGAATACTGCGGGTTCAGACAAATACGTGTTGCGGCACAGGAACTGAAGTCAACAACTCAGGAGGAAGACCTCAAGGTTGCTGAATACCTTGGAGGCAAGGCTGTGTGGGAGAAGACACAGTTGCAGACATAATCTCTTAGGATTTCTGTAAAGCTCTGCCAAGTGGGCATTGAGCACAGGCATGAGGTGCAGTTGGAGGAACTCTATTGTGAGTTCAAACAGAATTATAGAGGATTCTGGGAAGCTCTTCCAGGTGGGCATCGAGCCAGTGCAAGGAGTGCACAGGAGAAGAAGATAGAACCGTCGAGTGTTCTGTGAAAGAGAAGGAACTCTGCCAGGAGGGCATCGAGTCAGTGTGCAAGTAAGCACATAAGAGGAAAGAACTCTTTGAGTTCTGTGAGCTGAAGGAAGAGTCCACTGAAGGATCTTCACTGGGTTGTTGAACACCCATAAAGACTCAACAAGAGGTTGCTTGAACAGGAGAGCCAGGAGGGTATCTAGACATTCTCCATCTGTGGGAAAAGGAGAAGAAGATCCCTCAAGGGGTCTGAGTGTTCGTGAGGAAGCTCAGGGGAGACAACACTGTGGGTGCGTAAAGACTCTGCAGATAATCTAAAAATGAAGAAGACTTGAAAAACTTGAAAATTATTGCAAGTGAATGTTATGTGTTTAAAGCAAAAGGATCAATTTGCAACACATAGATTTAAGGATTACTTATGAAAATTATACATAGACAGCAGCATAATCATTGAACATAAACACATATGCACAACAATTCATAAAGGAGTTCACCCCTCTCTTGGGCTACATCTCCTGGTCTAGCTTCCAATGGATCATTATTATTAATTGCTCAAAAGTGCTCAAAAACATGTCTTACAATGCTCAAATTGACAAACCGACTGCTCCAATGGCTTCAGAACGTCCCAAAACCCCTGTCTAGGGTCTTTCGGCACCTCAATCGGTCGAAAAACAAAGAAGTTAGGCCTCCTGGAAGTCCCCCTCTTCAAGCTTGCTATCTCTGCATCTACAAAACACACCCTTCCTGAATGAACCTGGCTCACACGCATTTTAAAGCGTGAAAACCCAACAACGGGCGCAACCGCGCCAACGGTGCAAACCGTAGAACGGTTAAGGGCACGCCAGCGCCTAACCGCCTTGGCACCTGGGCGTATGAGAGCATGTGACCGCGCGCTTGGCAAAATGGTGGTTAGAACTGTTACAACGGGTGTAACCTCCCGCGCTCCGGATTAGGGTCATATGCCAATAGAAAAAACCGTGGGCTATCCAAACCCCACGCACCAAACAACCGCGCGCATATATTTAAATATAGTCGTATGGATATACAATATATCCACGGGTTATATGTTTATAAACCCATGCGCATATTATACCACCGGTCACATTGCATATAACAAAAACCACGGACCGCGGCTAAGCCCCGGCCCGACCTCCCGCCAATACAAAATACATGTAATTTAAAACAATTGTTACACATATATATTACAAGGAATAAGCGGCGGCGTAATGGTCGGACGAAGGTTGTAAAGGTTTGCATGGTGGGGAGGTCCGGGGGTCGAACCCCACAGCCTCCAATACATTTTACATATAACCAAAAACCAAATAATGAGTGACACGTGGTGCCCACCGATTGGGCCACGTGTCCTCATACCATTTGCCCATAAATGGACACGTGTCAGTTCTTGACTCGCCATCTATCAACCAACCAGCATCTGCGACATCACCCCTGTACGGTCGTACGGTCATGCCACGTCAGACCGTACAGACTGTACGGACTGGTACAGTCAACATCAATTTTTTTGCCTATTTGGCTTGACGAACAGATCGCGATATCTTATCCATACG
>SNQJ01S0088374.1:4515-16519 GCA_010110895.2 Picea sitchensis
ATTACGTCCCTTTTTTTTCACCTT
Organism: Picea sitchensis; assembly: GCA_010110895.2. NCBI lineage: Eukaryota > Viridiplantae > Streptophyta > Pinopsida > Pinales > Pinaceae > Picea > Picea sitchensis. The sequence continues at coordinate 4,540 of SNQJ01S0088374.1, forward strand.
GCACGTGTTAATAAGCCTCATAAGTATTTGATTCAAGCTTGAAATCCTTCCACCAATTATTTTTACCGAGTTTATCTTTTGTAAGTTAAAATTAATTTTTGGGTTTTATATTTTACATGGATAACAACTTTTCATACTATGTGCTTAATTTTCGGTCTTATCTTTTACATGAATAACAACTTTTCATGGTCTAAAAAGGTGAAGGAATCATAAAAAGAAAGGTCAACGTTTTTTTCACGAACGATGGTTATGCTCGATGAAAAAGTGGCAACGCATGAGTGCTCAAGTTGCTGACCTATGTTCTCCACTTTCGAATGATATCATATATATAATCTTCATATAATATTGCGATGAGTTTGATGGGTTGTAGCTTTTTCAAAGACACTTCTTTCACCATGAGAGCGGCATGTTAAGTTGTAAAGTGAATCTCCATAACGTTCATACCATTCAAACAATACTTTAAATAACTTGAAATTTTGAAAATTATTTTCCACTCTGGTTACGTCTAAAGACGTATACTTATTGATAATGGGCAGATTTAATAGGGGTTTATTAGGTTGAAAGGCGTACAACTCTTGTTACAAAGGCGTATACCTATTGATAATGGGCAGATTTAATAAGGGTTTATTACCTTGAAAGGCATACACCTATTGATAATGGGCAGATTTAATAGAGGTTTAGTGCTTAATAAGTTTTCTATGGAGATGATCAAATATGGCTGGAATATTCTTAGTAGTCACACAAAATAAATGGCTGTGATTTCAATCATTAACTTCCTAGCTATTATAAAGACATCATTTATGTGTTTACTTTTTTACATTTACCTAATCATATTTAAAAATTATTTTGATAATTAATTGATTGCCACATAAGTGATTAACAAAAATTAAAATATTAACACTAGATAGATAAATGAAGCTCAACAGTTTAAAATATTAACACAAATGAAATTATTGACTACATCATTTACTCCATAGTTTTCACAAAGTACATTATTTACTCGGCCATGGATTTTCCTCTACCTAGCGTTTTTATTTTTACTGTGTTAATTAGGATTATTTTTTAACTATTTACTGGGCCATGGTGTTTCCTCGACCTGGCGTTTTTACTGTGTCAATTATGGTTTTTTTTTAACTATGTTTTTTTCAAGTACGCGGGAGATTTTTACTGCCATTTAAATCGTTTACCTAGTCGCAGGATTTGTCATGCTCAACCAAATCTGTAACCCATGCATGTTGTGAGATTCCGGGTACTGTATAAATAGATTCTGGCGACAACTTGCATAGTCATGAGTAGGATTAAACCACTATTTGCAGACTTAATGGCTCCAGTTCTCTCCATGTTGTTGTAAGGAACCCTTATTCAGACCGTAGTTCGTGCAAGTGGTGCATAGGCTAGGTCCCTACCCGGAGTATGAGGTTCTCCTTCGCACATATTTAAGTTCACAATAGTTCCAGCTCAAACAACAAGGGTGTTTTTTTAACTAGGTTTTATTAAGTACGCGAGAGATTTTTACTACGCGGAGATTACCAGCCGATTCTTTTCGGCGTTCACCAGCCGCGAGTTAGCGGCTGTGCTATTAATATAATAAAAAAAAAATGCATACATAAGCCAATTATCTTCCACTCTTGTACTGATAATAAAAAATGCAATACATAAGCCATACAAATAGTCTGCACGGCACTTTCATGACACTCATGAAAGGAAACTCAAGTTCTTATGACTGTATCACTTAGCAGTGACGTTAAAGTGTTTATCAGCGGAATGTGATCATATGACATAATAATCCAGCGACCCATCAATAATTTGATGTTTTCATTGGATCCTTTTGGAGGTGCTGAAACGCTATATTAAACTTCAAAGAGTCAAGAATCAAACTCTTTTGTTGGCTATTGAAGTTTATAGGGGTCAAGAATCAAACTCAGTTGACTGACATTACTTATCACAGACCAATGAGAGTTGAAAGTTCAGTTAGTGTGCTTAGTGCTCTTATCTCAAGCCGCACCATGATCTCATAAAGCATGTATCTGCACATGACGACTCCTTCATATATTCCCCAAAATAAGTTATCTCAAAAGGCGTATAAAGGCACATGACCCCTCCTTTAGTATATGAAAAAGAAAGGAGACAAGTGAGAAGCTATCGTCCGAAATGTTTGTGGCCACCTTGCCTCCCACTTTGACTTGTTTAACTTAAAAAAATATTTCAAATTTATCCGTCCAGACTCAGCTTCCTTTTTTTATTACTATTAAATACCTTCTTTATACGAAAGGGATGTCTCAAAAAGTCTGCAGATCGCACTTGTAGGCAGTGCAAGATGCCGCTTGCATATGTGAGAATCAATATCAATGGAACTTATCAATGTAAATACAGATACTAATTATAAATTTTGTTTTTAATGACAGAGTTGAAGATGTTGCTGTCTATTCTCGATGCAAAGAGGAATCAAATGGCTTTTCTACGGGCACTGTGATGAATAGCTTTAAAGGAAACTTGATGAATCTCAAATGGAACCACAGGTATATTAGAGCCTCTTCAGTTTTGAGAAAATGTCCAATTCAAAAGTAATGAAGAATCTATGCAGGCTTATCTCTGTACTGGTTAATCACTCAATTAGAACACCATAACACCATAAGGTTTTTCCAGTTAATCAATATCATCCAACTACTATTGGATTTTTCTGAAGCTTTGAGTTCTCTAATTTTTGCTTGAAGTAGAGTTGTCTTGAGGAATTTCAGGATGTCCTTGTACCTGCAGTCTTGGAAGGGCAGGCTGATGTGTTTGTTGTCCTGAATTTTATGTGTTTTCAGGAAGTGACAGCAATGGATTTTGATTGTCCATAGGTCGATGTTTAAACTCACTCTAGAATTTATTTTCAAGAAATTTGACATCTCTGCTGAGAATTAGTTTCTTTGAAATCAGATTGTAGAATCTGTAAGCTTTGGATGTCTCACTGTAGCGAACAAAAATATATTTCTCACTTCTATCATCATGTTTCTTTCTCAATTCGGAAGGTATGTGAGGGAATGATATGCATCCAAATGTCCTAAGATGAAGAACATTTAGCTTTGTCCCACTCCATGCTTCTTGAGGGACCTTCATCTTGAGACCGTTGGTTCGAGATCTATTCAGGAGATAAACTGAGCATGCTACTGCTTCAACCCAAAATAGATTTGATAGACATTTTTCTTTGAGAAGGCTTCTTTCCATGTTCATTATTGTCTCATTTTTTTTTTCAGCCACTCCATTTTGTTATGGAGTATACCTGGTTGTAGTTTGCATGATGATGCATTGTGATGTGCAGAAGTTTGCAAATTATTTGGAGTTGTATTCTCCTCAGAGTCTTCACATTTTTCCCTCTGTTTTCAGCTTTAACATTGAATTCTTTGAACTTTGTAAAGGTTTCAGAATTGTGTTTGAGAAAATAGATCCAAATTATCCTGTTAAAGTCATCAATAAACGTTAGAAAATAAATAAAAGMTACCCCCTATTGACTTTGTTTACATTGGTCCACATAGGTCAGAGTGAACCAGATCTAAGTGTTGTTTGGCTTGAGTGGAGGACWATGGAAAACTAGTTCTCTTATGTTTTCCAAGAATGCAAGACTCAAATGGRGGGCGTTTCTCTTTAAAGATAGGTAGACCTTTGACCATGKGGTKCTTCTSTAGGAGGCTTAGACTCTTAAATGGTAGATGTCCAAATATTTCATGTCAAACCATAGTTTCATTGGGGGTGGATGCACTTTGTGCATATGATGGGATTAGATTTGCAATTTTAAAGGTCAGGGGAAACATTGTATTCCTAGTTATGTGGATTTTAGAAATCAATTTTTTGTTGGATGTTTAATCATATATCCTACATGATGCTTCTTGAAAAAGTACCTTATAGCCATGTCGAATAATTTTTCCTACACTTAACAGATTATGTTTCAAATCTGGAACATGATAGACATTGTTTATGTCTTTCTTTACATTTTGTTTAGTGAGAATAGGTATTGTTCATTTTCCTTGAACTTTGACTTGAGAATCACTTCCAAGTGTAATATGAGATGAAATAGAAGAATCAATGCATGAAAGTAAATCTTTTCCACCTCTCATTGGATTGTTGCAACCATTGTCTAGCAACCAAAGATCTTTATGTTGTTCTTCAATATTGTGGCAAGAGAGAAACATACCATATGTGGTTTCTCTTTCATGATTTGAGGCATGTCCTTGATCAGCTTGCTTCTTCCAAAATTCATATTCATAGTGCCCATACTTTTTGCAGTAATATAATTGTATGTTTGATTTGTCATTTGATCTTCTCCCTCTCCCTCTTTGAGGCTAGAAATTATGACTTTGGTTCTGTTGTCTGTGACCTTGGAAATTATGATTCTGGTTATGTTGTTTGTAACCTTCACTTGTGTGATTGTTACTTGGACTTCTCCATCTTCCTCGGTGACCTATTTATCTCCCTCTACTGAAGGAGAATTGAGTCATGAAGGTATTGACTATTGACTCATCATCGAGATGTAGTCTGGTCTCATGTCTCAATAGAGAGCCCACTAATTCATATGTTGAAAAGTTTGACAGATCCTTGGATTCAAGGATGGTTGTAACAACCATTTTGAATTCCTTTGAAATACTTATGAGGACAATCTCAACGATTCTTTGATATGGGATGGATTCACTAGTCAATCTGATCAGGTTTACAATTCCCGTGAATTTGGTCATAAACTGCTCAACGCTTTCACACTCGGTCATTTTTAAAGTCTCAAAATCCGTCCTCAAGGTCGGTAACTTGTCTGCCATTTCCTTGGTAAGTTGATTTAAGGATGTCCCAAACCTGTTTTGAAGTAACAACGCCTATGATTTTTGAGAAAATTGAGTTATCCATTGAGTTTTGAATCCAAAATTGTTCCTTACTCTTTGTGTTCCTCTGTGTTTCCTCAAGAGTTCTCTATTGATTGGTCATGGAAACAAGGTTTGTCGGATCTAGTTCCACGTATCCAAGATCCACTGGATCCCATCACTCATGTTCTTTTAAGAAGGATATAATTCTAAGAGATCAAAATTCATAGTTCTTTCCAAGAATAATCGGTCCTTGTGTTTGTCTTAAATGGCTAGAGGTGGCCATCTTGAAAAAAAAATTGATAGAAAACCAATTGTTAGATATTTTCATGCTTTACGTGTTTCTCATAGAACGAGGTCCACGAAATCCTCTGTGTGACTTTGGGTCAAAAAACATGAGGTACACCGCTTCTTTATCTTCGATTTGGCTAGATGTGACTATCTGAGCATGATATCTACAAAGTCAAATCTCTCAACGTTGTTCTTTAATAGTTGTAGCCCCTCTAATGGCGGAATTCGAATTTTCGAGTTTACTCGAGAGCCAAAAAAATATTTGAGGTTTCACTTCTCATGTGACTGGGGCTAAAAACCAGGCGCTCTGAGTCTTCAAGATTCTAGCAGTTAGACGTGTGAAGGTCTCAATTTCTCTAAATAGTCGAATGGAAAAATAACACAATTGTTTCAAAGATTGACGGTCCTTTTTTATTTGAGATCAACGTTCCACAATTACTTCGTAAATTTGGGCCTTCAGGGCTCTAAATGATATTCCTTTCTTACCTCACAATCCTCCGAACTCCGTAGCTTCTGAACAAGGGGAAGAGATCGAGGGTATTAATTTCCCATTGATATGTACGACTCATAATTACTTCGGGAGCTCGGGCTTCAAGAGTTTCCATCTCCTAATACGTTCAATCCTCTAGAGTATCGAATCTTCGAAGTGCAAGATCAGCCTCCATGTGTTCTTTTGATTTGCACAGATGAGATTTACTTTGAAATCTCATGATTTGGGCGTTTCAAGATGCAAAACAACACAAACCTATGAAGTGTTAACTTTCCATAGTGACAGATATGTTGACACGTGTCCTTGGCCTTCAATGGCTCATATTTACTTCAAGACTTTGGGTATCTCTCACTCTGCAAAACCTACAGGAGTGCTAAGTCTCCTAAGTGAGAGATCTGGTGTTGCATGTCCTCGTTGATGGACGATACAAATTAACTCCAAGGTTCGGGCCTTCGGGATTTCTCGCTTCACGCCTTTGTCTTTCTTCTGAAGTGGTTATCTGTCAGAGTGCAAGGTCCCCTACAATGTGTCCACTTCAATCAACGATCTATATCTACTCCAACTCTTTAGAGCTTTGGTCCTTTGGGAGTCCTTTACTCAACTTCTTCTTTCTTCCTTCCATAGTACAATATCATCTGAAACGTGCCCCTTGCTTGAATATCAAAATCCATGATTGATTACATAGACTCAACTCTCTCACTCTTTACTTTCCTTCCCAATCTCCGTAAAGAAAAGATGCTCGTCCATAGTGGGATCAGTATCCACCATTGATCTGTAGATCTAGAAAGATCAATGATCCTAAGCGATTGTGGGCTCACAACTTGCAAAAACTTTAATTTCCTTCCCAATCCCTGCAATGCAAAGTTGCATGTTCGTAGCGAGATCGATATGCACCGTTGATCTATTGATCTAGAAAGATCAACAATCATGAGTGATTGCAGGCTCACAAATTTCACAAACTTTAATTTTGTTTCCTATCCCTACAATGCCTCCCCACCGTCGATCTCTCTCCAATGAAATCTAATGGTCATGACTTAATCTTTGCTTGATCTGACGACTGAACTTTCTCTCAATCAGATCTTATGGTTGGAAATTTTTTTTTCCTTATCTCCAGAATCATCGTTTTTGAGCTTAATTAAGGGCTCATATATGTTCCTGCATCCAATCTTATGTCTGAATGAGCTTCTCCTTTGCTTCTTCTGCAAACTTTCTCCTTAAGAAAGAATTTTGTGAATCTTTCACGAATTCTTTAAATGCTCACAAATCTTTAATTTTCTTCGTCCTTTTGGAGATATGCTTCTTCTCCCTTGCTATCTTCAATGATATTTTGAGGAGACTGTGGACCGTGGAATTCTCTCTAAGCTCTGTGAATAATCTTGTCTCTCGTGCTCTTCTTTACGAGACAATGTAAGATATGCGCTCTTCTTCCTATGTTCGGGCTACTCTCCAGGGAATTTGAAGAGGCTTACATCCTAATCTCTAATACCATGACAAAATGAGAAGCAGAGAAGATAATACGGAGAAGACGAAATTGGAAAACAAGAATGATTAGAGCTCATAGCGTCTAGTCCTTTTCATAAAAGGTAAAGAGTTGAAATAAATAGTCTCAAGCAAATCAAGAAGATCAAGAAACAAAACAATAAATCCTAACTAATTCATACAGCTATCCAGGACAACTGGAAGTGTACAGTCACATATTATTGAGGTTACTTATATAATTAACAAGTTTATCATTGAATGCTTACAATGGTTTATTTTGGAAAACAACTCATGCATTTTTCATGCATTATTCAGAGAGACAATCTATATGATATCAACACTAACTAACAAAAAATAAAATTGAAAATAGATTGCATAATGTAAGTTGATTGACAAGACTGCATAATCCTACATCAATTACCAACATACTCCCGCTTGATGCTGAGAGGGATCGCAATATGATCTAGAAGTTTCAAAAACTAGACTTTTGCAACTCCCTTAATGAAAATGTATGCAATTTGTTCTTGAGTCTTTATGTACTTTAGTTCTACTTCCTTCCTTTGCACCAAATCTCAAATGAAGTGATATTTTAAATCAAAATGTTTTTTCCTACTATGATGGAATGGATTCTTGGCTAATTTGATGGCACTAGTGTTATCAAAAAATATCATTGTAGGATGAATTTGTTTCTCTATGATTTCTTCTAGAACTTTTCTAATCCATAATGCTTGTGTATATGATGAGGTGACTACAACATATTTTTCTTCTGAGGATGAAAGTGAAACTATTATTTGCTTCTTTGAGCTTCAAGTAATCAAACCCGAACCAAAACATAAACAATTAATAGATGTAGACTTTCGGTAATCGAAACTACCTCCCCAATCAGAATCACTAAATCTAACAAGATTCAACCTTTTAGAAGTGTAGTAATGAATACCAAAATTTAGAGTTCCTTTCACATACCTCAAAATCCTCTCGGATCCCTTCATATATATTTCAGATGGCTCTATCATGTATCTTGAAACAAGAGAAACTGAATAAGAAATATGAGGTCTTGTGTGGGTTAGAATCATCAAACTTCCAACAATATTTTTATATGTTTCCTCATGAACTATTTCAGCACCATCATCTATACATAACACAATTCCATGAGCAGTTGAAGTGGAGACTCGTTTACAATCAACCATATAATTTTTTTTCAACATATCTTTTGCATACTTTGTTTTACAAATGAAAATTTCATCCTCATTTTGATAAACCTCCATACCCAAAAAATATTTCATGAGACCCAAATCTTTCATCTTAAACTCATTCATCATAGCAATTTTGAATTCATCATTCATCTTAGAATTGCTACCCATATATAATAAGTCATCAACATATAGACTTATAAAAAGTGTTGGATATGTGTTACATTCTTTGCATGACTAGAAACAATGTCTACATTGAGTTGAGCACACACGGGGTGAGAGGGAGGTTACAAGGGGGTAAATCCCCCTTGCATGGTTTTAGGGGTAGGTCTCCCGATTTTTTTTCATCGGTTTTCTTGTCCATTTATGGGTTGTTTTTAGGTACATGGTTTTTTGTCGATGTTTTTATATTTTTATTAAGGAATTAGGTTTGTTGAATAATACATGTCATTTGATTAGGGTTTTGGATGTCGCTCGCTCCTATATGTATGTTGTATTGTAAAAAATGTATGATGTGAATGAATATAGAAAATGCTTGTTTTCTCGGTTTGGGTTTCCTGAGGAAAAATATATACGTAATGTTTCTATTTTCCATTGTATCAATTGCGTTCTTTTATTGAAAATTTGTTTGTAGTAAAATAGTGTCCAAGGTTAAAATCTACATTTGGAATCAGAGAAATTATTGGCTTGAGGGGCACTCCTTTGTGGTCAGAGGGTTTGTCTTGGGACTGTGATAAGCCTTTTAATAGTTGGTGATCTATAGTATTTATTCTTCAAGTGAAAAGATATGGCGAGGAGTTCGAAAATAGAGATCGAGAAATTTAATGGGCAAAGTTTTGAGTTCTGGAATCTCAATATGGAATATATGTTGGTAAACATAGATCAAAGGATCATGGTGGATCCAGGTAATTCACTTGTACGGACGTTAGCATATGATTGGAAAATTTTGGATCAGAAGACGAAGAGCATAATCCAATTTTGTATCTCATAATCAGTATTACTAAACATGTCAGGGGAAGCTACAATCAAACAATTGTGGAATAAGTTAGGGAACTTGTAGGAGTATAATTCCCTGGTAAATAAATTGTTCCTGCGAAAGAATTTGTATAAGCTGAAGATGAGAGATGTAGACTCTGTTATAGATAATCTAAATACATTAAATATCATGGTAAGTCGGTTATTATCTGTTGAGATTAAAATTTTAGATGAATATAAGTGTATTAGTTTATTGTTATCTTTACCAGACTTGTGGAATAGTCTGGTTGTGGCCATATGTAGTAATACAACTACATTGAGTTTTCATGATGTGGTCTCATCCTTGTTATCACAGGATATGAGATAGAATAACATGGAAGGATAGAGCACATATGCATTATTTGCAAGAGGATGCTCCTAGGATATAAATAGATCTAATTCTAAGGGTAGATCTAAATCTCCCAAATTTTTTGTAAAGGTGTGTTGGAGATGTGGAAAATAAGGGAACTTCAAGAAGTAATGTATATCCAAAAGAGTTGAGAAAGTGAAGGGATATCAATGTGCTCCCTCTACAAAATAAAATACCTCTAAGGTAAAATGATGGGATGTGTATTTGGGTTCCTCAAGCACACATGCAGATTATGAGGCATGGTTGGTTGACTCAGGTGCATCCTTTTATATGACTACCCACACGGAGTGGGTTTGTGAATATGAAAGGTATGATAGAGGTAGGTTTTTCCTGGGTAATGACTCGACAAATAGAATCATAGGACGAGGAGAAGTCAAGATGAGTCTCATATATGGATTGATTAGAACACTGCCTATTGTTCTTCACATCCCACGATTGGATAGAAATTTGATTTATGTAAGCAAAATGGACGATGCAGGGGTAAAAACAATATTTGTAAAAGAAACCTACACGATGGTTCGAGGACTGATGGTGTTGTCGAAGGTAGTTTTTATTGGATGTATGTATAATATTCAAGGAATAAATATTATTGATGGGTGTAATAGTTCCATTGTTCCTGATATTGGAGAAAAAGAAGAAAAAAATCCTATAGTCTCTAGAGAAAATTTTATGAGATAAAATCCTACAGTCTCTAGTATTCAGAAAGAAGGGTCTTTGAATAATACAGTGTAAAGGTATGGTTGAAGATATGTCTAACTTCTATATATATATATATATTTATGTGAATTTTGTGTATATGGGAAGCATAATGAGATATGATTCCCCTCTGGTGCAACGAGGGTAGAAGGAATTTTACAGCTAGTTCATAGTGATGTGTTTTGACCTGAGTCAGTTCCATCATTGGGAAATTTTTTGTACTAAGTCTGATTTATAGATGACTTCTCAAGGAATACTTGGATATATTTCCTCAAGAATAAATATGAAGTCTTTTACAGTTTTAAAGAGATTAAGGCTCTTGTTGAGAATCAAACAAACAAAATAATTAAGGTGTTTAGGACACATAATGGTGGAACGTTTTGTAGCAATGAATTTGAAGAATTTTGTAAGAAGTTTGGTATATAAAGGAATAATACTAATCCATATACACCTCAGTATAATGGAGTTGCAGAAAGGATGAACAAGAAATTGATAGAAAAAGAAAGGTGCATGCTTAGTGGTCTCGGGTTAGGGAAAGAATTATGGGCAGAGGTAGTGGGTACTACATTTTACTTGGTCAATAGATCACCCTCGATAGCACTGGATGACAAGAAGCTACAAGAGGTATGTACTGGTAATAAACCTTCTCTCACACATCTCAAGGTATTTGGTTGTAAGGCCTATGTTCATAATCTTTAGAACCCAAAAACTAAGAAGGTTGTGTATAACCAAGATGTGGAATTTAGAAAAATGAAAGATATTTTCAAACAGGAAGTCCTACCAAGTAAGGAAGAGCTAGAGATAATAAATTTTGACCCAAATCATGATGAATCAAACTCTACAGAAGAACAATAATAGGAGGAAGGTGATCCTCATACTCTAGTATTGAGGAGATGGGTGCGGGAAAAAGGCTACCAGAAAGGTATACTCCATTTGATTTTCGTTCAAAATTTTATTTTTCTATTACTAATGATGATCCTAGAACTGTTAGGGAGGTAGTGGATTAGGAGGATGGAAAACTATGGAAAAATCCCATGGTTGAATAAATGACAACCTTGGATAATAAAGAGGCTTGGGATCTAATGGAGTTGTCGACTGGAAGAAATCTCATTGGAAGCCAATGGGTATTTAAAAGGAAGTTGAATGTAGAAGGAAAATTGAAGAGATACAAAGCTCGATTAGTAGCAAAGGGTTATTCCCAGGTTGAGAGAATTGATTTTGGTGAGATTGTTTCTCTTCTTTCCAAGTTAAATTATATTAGATTTATGTTATATGTTGTTTTTGCGTTTTATTTTTAAGTAGAACAGATGGATGTAAATAAGAATTTCCTACATAGGGATTTGGAGGAAGAAATCTATATGAAGCAACCAGAAGGATTTGTTGTGAAGGGAAATAAGGAGTTGGTATGCAAGCTAAAAAAGTCCCTTTATGGTTTAAAACAATCACAAAGGATGTGGTATCAAAAATTTGATACTTATATGCTTGGAATTGGATTCACAAGAAGAAAAGAGGATCACTATGTGTATTTTAAATTAATTGGTGATCATTTGATTTATTTGATCTTGTATGTGGATGACATGTTACTGATAGGAAACAACAAGGAGGTTGTATAGGATGTGAA
>SNQJ01S0088374.1:18650-38260 GCA_010110895.2 Picea sitchensis
TGTAGCACTTGGAACTAAAATATTAGTGGGTTGGTAATGATCAAAATCATCAATAATATCCCTATCCAAAGTAGATTTTGACATATCAACATGGCCTTCTTGATGACCATAAACTCCCCCTTCATAAAAAATCACATCTCTTGAAACAACAATGCTATTGGTGAGGGGATTATACAAAATATAAGCCTCACTTTGTTCACTATATCCAAAAGAAAATGAATGAATCACTTTTTGGATCTAACTTTTCTCTCTTTTCATCAGCTACATGGACATAGGCTACACAACAAAAGACTCTGAAATGATTAAAAATGGGATTTTTTCCATACCAGGCTTCATATGGAATCATCATATCAAGTGCACTTGTGTGACATCGAATCAGAATATATACAGTTGTAGCAACTGTATCATGCCAAAAAAAAATTCCTAATCCCTTGGTTTGTAACACACTTATTTCCATTTCCACTAGTGTACAATTTTTCCTCTCTGTTACTTCATTTTTTTGAGGTGTGTAAGAAGTGGTGAGGTGTCTTTTGATTCCATTCATATCACAATATTTCTAAAAATATTTTGAAGAAGATTATCCTCCACTATCAGTCCTTAAGAACTTGATATTGGAAGAGAGATTTGTTTCAGTCATGATTGGACCTCATTCCCTAATGGGCAGTGTGGGGGGGCTTCCCCCCCCCCCCACAACTGTCATTTGGGGGTCTAGGGGGAGTGGAAAAAACACCTCCATAGTGAAATATTGGAAAAATTTACCATGTAAAATATTGTAATTTCGTAGCCAATAAGGATCGTTCATTATAAGGTGGAAGATATGATGATATAACTTATTTTATTGTTTTTTTCTCTAGAAGGAAAACCTATTTTATGAGGAAATTGTATTGTGGTTGAGTATGTGTGTGATTATTATATTTTGAAAGAGGAAAATGTGAGAGAAAGAAGAGGAATTTTCGGTAGGTGTCATGTAGGTTGTATCCCTTCATTTTTCTATATAATAAGAAGGAAGGACCTATAAATTTTGTTGGTGTACGTATCCCACACTAGGTGAACCACGAATATATGTGTATCTATTGTATTGTGTATCTTCTATGTTTTATTTCCAAATATGTTTTATTTTATTACTCTGCGATCCTGTTTTTCTAACACTATTCATCAGGGTTGAAGTTTCTTTATTTCCTAAATGTGGTAGCTCTTGTTGAAGATGTATCTCCATTATACTCTTTCTTATTTAATTATTCCTAACCATGATTCTTTCCTTTCATTACTTCTACATAAATCTTACTCTTTTATTCATTCTTCTTTTCTAGTAACCTAGAGTGATTCTCTTCCACATTCTCTATGGATGATGTGCACATTTCTGTCTCTTCGATATTTATGCTGATCTTGACGATTTTAACTCTCAATGTGAGAACTTATTATTCAAGCTTCTCAAACTATTCTTCCTTCTTCATCATATGATTCTTCATGACTTCTTCTGTCATGTTTTCTTATTCAAGTTGGATCTTCACGAAGATGATTTTTTTTCAAGTATTCTCTATTCTTGAGGAAATTCTTCTTCAAGATGATTTAACTTGTCAATTTTTTCCTTGATATGATCTATCAATACTTTATCTCTCTTTTCTTCTTCTTCCTTATGTGGTGATATTTTGATTTCCAAACAATGATTCTAATTCTTGAGAGATTCTTCAATCGTTCTAGCTTCTTCTAGCTGACCCTTTAACATCATGATCATCTAATCGACTTCTTTGGAGTTGGAATTCTAAGATTCTTCTTTCTTCAAGATATGATTCATCATGAATTCTTTTGTTCTCTTTGTTTCAGGATTCTTTTCCTTTTCAATGTTCGAATAAGGGCATTTAATTTCAAGATGTATGTTCTCTTCACAATTAAAGAAAAAGAACTCACTTTTGTTGATCACAAACTCTTCTTCTTTTGAATACGTGTGACATGATGAGCATCTTACCTCTTGTTCTATACCTGTATATTATTTAGAAATATCTAAATCTATGATGGGATAATAATATATATTATGTAGCTTATCCTAGAGTTGTTTAGCTAATGAAAACTGCACCACTTTGTTCTTTACTGAATTAGGTAATAATTTCAAGACAGAATCATTTACTGTAACAACTGAATACCAAATATCATATCCCTTTTCCTACAAACACGTTTTCGTTCTTTTTTTCCATATCTCATATACTAGAACCTTCTTATCGTCAAACATTGGTACTCCATTCTCACTGTATTCCATGATATCCTTCTAATGGTTAGGGCACTTCATGAAGGATATTTTTAGATACCAATTGTTGGAATAATGAGGAGGGGGGTGAATCCGTTTGAGTACTTTATACCACTTTTAACCACAATGTATATTCTTTCACTTTATTAACAATGTTCAACAGTTTGTCATCAATGTATCATATATGATTGCATGTAATCATACGAAAAATAACATCAACATCACATCATGAACACACTACACCAATATTTACGTGGAAGCCCAAATGGGAGAAAAACAAAAAAAAAATCGTGTATATATCGAGAATTCATTCATAGGAAGTACCAACTTCTCAATTCTCCAGCTACAACTGGAAGGATGCTACAACCACCTATTTATAGGACCCAACCTGAAGGAAGATACATCTCCCTGAATTATTTATCTCCAACAATAATAAATATACAACCCCCTTGGCTCTTCGTCTCCAACTGAAAGGTGGCTAAACCCCCTAGTTCTCGAGGTCCAACCTGAAGAAAAATCCAACTCCCTGATTCTTTGGCTCCAACCGGAGGGAGTATAAAACCCCCTTTTATTTCCCCATCTTTTCTCCTTGAAGTATAAGTGTAGACCAAATGTCACTACCACAATCACTGCCATTGTCACTGCTACTATCATTGTCATTGTCATTGCCACTGTAACTTTCACTATCAATGTCACTACCTCTATGACATCAACCTATAACATGTCATTGTATCAAACCTATCAATCCATCTAACATGTCACGGTCACATCAACCTATCATTGATAAACCTTTCCAACCGATACTCAACCAGATCCTCTCACATGGATCATATACCGAGGAAACCTGTCAAGTAGATGTCAAACATCACCAACACATGCCTCTAACAATCATGTAACGATATCAACCACATACCATCACATGGTATGTTTCTTAGCCATGTACCAAAGCATGTACCAAACCATCAACCTATACCATAGAAAGAATCAACCGTGTACCACAACCTGTACCAAACAAAGTGCATCAACCATGCACCAACACCTATACCAAACTRTACATCAACCATGCACCACAACTATTAAAAATCATGCATCAAYGAACTACATCAACAATGTATAATAATATCATACCATGTATCAAAYGTGTACCATACCATGTGCCAACCATGCACATCAACCWTAAAACGTGTCTCAACCATATAGCATATCACTCTTAATCATTCCATGTACCATATGATAAGCCTCAAGTATACACCATAACATGTAATCAAACCATACACCAAGATAACCAATAATGATTCTAATCAATGTACCATGACATCACCAAGATGTATCATGTCACATACTATCATCACCATGCATGTACCATAACACCATAAACATAACCTTTAAAATTTACCTCTAATCTTGTAGATGACTTATTGTATTGTAAACTGACCTATAACTCTTCCATAGTCCTCAACAACCTATCACCAACATCCCTTCAGAACCTTTCATAAGTTCTCTTACATATACGTGACTTACTCTTCTACAACTCCTAGATACCTCATAAACTAGGGTTTGTTGCAACCCCAATATTTTTTCCTTTGACCTTCCTTCTCTATCTCAGAAATATGTCATCACAACATTAGAAAAAAATCACAAGTTCAGAAGATACATAATCAATGAATGAGTGTGTAAGTATGCTTATGAGAGACTCCTTGAGGTGTCTATATATTTTTTCATAGTAACCCCTCTCCTTACTTTAGGAATTTCTTGTTTCAACCACTTTACCCTTTGGCTAATACTTCTAACCAACTATGGGTTTCTTGACCACTCTTAGGGGATTCCAAACTTACAAATCCATATCTCCCTAACCATTAGGAATCGCGTGGCGTTGCACATCTCACCGGAAACGACATGACATGTACTATTCATGGATGATAGTATTCCCTAAAACTACTTTTTCCTTCATTTCCATATTCCTTAATCAACTTCACGCCCCATAACGAGACCTCTCGAGACACATGTAGACTATATCAAATGTACCCATCTAACTCTCCATCAATGATCATACAAATTTCAATCAATTTTCCAACATCTCTCGACTTCTCCAAGGGTTTACATCAATGTCTAAGCCTTGACATCAATATTCAATATCACACCCTAAGGGTTGACATCAATGACAACCAACTATCCAAACCAATTGTCCAACCAAACTAAGAAACATAATCACTACATTATGGTACCAGTGGACAAACTTAGTAAATTTATCCACTTCATTCCAGTGTAATCAACTCATAAGGCAATGAAATTTGGAAAAATATTCATGAAATAAATCTTTAGTATGCATTTTATACCAAAGACTATAATTTCAGATAGGGAAATGAAAATCACCTAGAATTTATGGAAGGATTTGTTCAGTGGTTTGGATACTCATTTAAACGATAGTACCACATACTATCCTCAAATCGATGGTCACATTGAAATGACTAACAAAATCTTAGAGTATATGTTGTGGATGTATGTGATGGAATGTCCCACGAAGTGGGAAGAGTACCTTCACCTAGTTGAGTTTGCATACAATAATGGTTATTAGACCTCCTTAAAGATGAGTCCTTTTGAGTTAATGTACAATACAAAATTTTGAAAACCAATTAGTTGGGACAACCCAGATGAGAGGCTTATCTTGGGCCCAAATATGTTAAATGAAATGGAARCAACTCTAYAAAAAGTAAAATAAAACTTGAAAATTTCACACCATAGACAAAAAAAACTTTGCATATTTGAAAAGAASACATGAAACATTTAACATAGGGGATCATGTTTATATTAAATTCAGACTTAAGAACAATGAACTAAAGTTTGGAAAAAGTACCAASTTKGCACCAATTTATTGCGGGCCATTTCAGGTGCTCACCCAGGTTGGCCCTGTGGTCTACCAACTTGCACTACCAACCTCCACTACTAGATAGCCTAAAATATAACAATCTATTTCATGTTTCGTTATTAAAGAAGTATGTACATGGCATAACTCGTGGTGTAAATTCAAGTGTGATTCATGTGGAACCCGAATGTGAGTTTCAGGTGGGATAGTTACGTATTCTGGACATGAAGGAAATCATGTTACAGATCTGATCCATCCCTCAGGTTAAAGTGCATTGGAGAAGATTTAGTCTCGAGGAGGCTACTTGAGACATGGAGGAATCCATTAGAAATGCATACCCATATATGCTCCACAGATGATATGGTAAGATTGGAACACTAGGGAAGATGTTCAATTCAATGGGGAGAGGATGTAATGAACCTCAATTTATAGATTTAAACATTTAATTTCTTGCTAGTTTATGTCAAAATAGATATTGTGAAAAATATTAGAAAACAGTTTTGTGGAGACTTTTCATAAATAATATTTTTCTAACTTTTTTTTTAATTTACTTAATTAAAAAGAAGAAAAGTGATCAAAGAATCCATTTACAAAGAGTAAATCATTATTCCATGGGTGAGTGAAAAGGATAAAAAAAACCAAAGTAAATTATTGTCAATGGGACAAGTGGAACCCTACTCCCAAATGTGTGGGATGTCAAGGAACAAGTTAACACAAAAGTAGGACAAGAAGATTCTCTAGGGTTAGGAATGATGTCAACTTGAAAAGACCTAGGAAAAATTATTAAAGACAAGTATGTTATGAGTTAGGACACGTGAAGAAATGAGTTTGATGGTTTTGTGAAGAAAAAAATTCAAATAAATCCCAAAAAGGTTATACACTTTTTAGTCACATTGGAATAATGATTTAGGTTCAGGGATGACAAGGACAAGTAGATTTGGATGTCCATGTCTATATTTGGGAGGAACTGGTTCTCTACTTAGTTTGTTTCCCAACTATTGGAGCAGGCTCATATATGTTCTCTTAAATTATTTATCTTTATTTTGTTAGTTATTTATCAACATTACAATAAACAATGATTGAAAAATATACACTGTTTGTTACAGTAGAGAATAATTTCCAAATTCACAATATTTATTTATAGTTGATAGAATATTTTGTTCTTTTTATTACTAAACTGCTTGCAACAAGAAAAACTAATATGTTTGTATAATGTTATATGTTTTGGAAATACTATTATTTATATATACTGCAATGAGAAAGAAAAGAATACATATAAGAATCTGTAGATTCTTATCTTTGAGAAATGTTTATTATTTATACATATTACACTGAGAAAGAAAAGGAATATGTGGTTTGTCTTTTATTTCCAATTAGATTTAATTGTTCAAAATACGAAGTTTGCAAAAAATAAAAGAATTCTCTGTTGGAAATACAAAGAATCCATTTTACACACAGTAAAGATATTGAGACTTATTTATATGTGTTATACGTTTATGTGTACTTGTTTGTTTTCAAAACTAGTTTGCTCAAAAAGATATAAGAATACGTATTGAATAACATATATTAAATAAATTAAAACAAATAATGCTTTTAACCCTAAACTCAATCAAACCCATGATGAAAAATCTAGAGCTCATGACCAAAAAACAATTTTAAAATGGTGTGGAAATAAATATATAAGAATACGTATTGAATAACATATATTAAATAAATTAAAACAAATAATGCTTTTAACCCTAAACTCAATCAAACCCATGATGAAAAATCTAGAGCTCATGACCAAAAAACAATTTTAAGATGGTGTGGATATAAATAACCTAAAATTTTATGAAAAGAATACCAATATGAAGCCATTTATCTAGGAAATCTTGGGCCTAAGCAATACAAAGAAACATTATGAATATTTTTATTATATATTAGTGAAATATTATCCTACCAAAGAAATATACTTAAAAGCCSAAATGTGATCTAAGAAAATGGCTATATACATCAAATAATAAAAAGTGAGCACAATTTTGAAGTATAATCACCATAGCATGATCAGAAACTTCATAGATAATAYGTATTTTTTTATATTATTGTGGATTCAACCCTTTCAATTATAAAATACAAACTTTAACCTTTGGTGAAATGTTCAAAGTACCCAGTRTTGAAATCATGAAAATATCAAAGGGAATGATASTTCCCTTCTCAAAATGGAAGCTCGATGACAACAACTAACTCAGCCTACCACAAAGAATACGCTATGAGCATTGTTTTAAYGAGAAAGACAAAACCTAACAGAAACACAAGAGGGTTATCTCGAGCTTGGARAACAAGTTAGGCTACATGGTCTTTTTCTTTTTGCAAACAATATGGACTATGTCCCAAAGGGAATCATCTTACCTTGTAMGAAATCCATAAACAAAGTGTTAGAAATCTTGGAATAAAAATATAAAGCTACAGGAGGAAACCTTGAGGCTACGAAATCTAAATTGATAAAAAATTACTTTTGCAAGCATGTGGGCGACGAACATAATGTTTGGTTCTCGAAAGACATTTTTCCAAGCTTTATTAATCCATGTGGATGAAAACACAACAACAAAATGATTATTAGTTATTGGAAATAAATAGTAGTATGATGCATAGTTTTTCAAATCTAACTCGTCATCGGAACGATGGAGACATTTTGAACAGTGGTATCCATTCTAGCTCGGCTTGAGCCACTTTTCAACTGTAAGCCTCTCTCCTACTATAAGAGTTAAATGATTAAACCCTACCATTAGAGAGAAACATAGGTTATTTCTCTACGCTTAATCTAAACTATTTGTTGCAATGAACACGTGATTGGTAGTGATAGACTCGGTTTTCAACACCATAATTTTTTTCCAGATGTACTGTGAGGGAAGAAAACAGGGAGTTTTAATGGCTCCAAGACATGGCCACCTGAAATATCTCCTCGAGGGATTCTACCAACCCTGCATTTATTCAAACCAAGGTTCATTCATCGGTTAAATTTATACTTTTTCCATGGAAAAATTTTGCTCAAATTATATTAGACATATAATTTATTTTTTTCTTTCAGTACATA
Organism: Picea sitchensis; assembly: GCA_010110895.2. Classification (NCBI taxonomy): domain Eukaryota; kingdom Viridiplantae; phylum Streptophyta; class Pinopsida; order Pinales; family Pinaceae; genus Picea; species Picea sitchensis. Next base: position 26,829 of record SNQJ01S0088374.1, read on the forward strand.
TACACAGGATTCTTTGAATCCTCAATTGCTTCCATATAAAGTTGATACTGGCATTCTGCACATACAAAAATATTTAAAAAGGTATAGTCCATACAAGTCCTATCCAACCGCCACCAAACTGATGAAAACTGAAAATATAAACCGACCAAAAACAACAAAAAAACCTGATGAAAACATATTCATCTTTCAATATCTGCTTCTTTAAAATAGATTCTTCAATGAATCTTTAACTGTCTTCTTGGGCCTTCTTCACCATTTGTCTATTTATAAAAAGTAATCAATCCTTCACTCTCCATCAATGCATGCTTAAAAAGAGAATCTGCATCAGAATTAAAGACTCTACATATATGCTGAAAGGTAATCGATTGGAAATTTTGAATAAGAATTTCCATTCTTTTCTTCCACCTTTCCATGGAGGCCGCCATCAAGGCCACCATCAGTCTCCCTTTTTCATTGAGCCAATCTATCACAACTTTTGAGTTGCCCAGAACATGGAGAGAAGGAATTTCCATATGATTTGCTAACATTTAGCCCACGCCCCCAAGAGCTCCGCTCTTGTATTGTTCCTTTACCATAGAATTTGCTAACATTTAGCCCACGCCCCCAAGAGCTCCGCTCTTGTATTGTTCCTTTACCATAGAAGAAAGTAAACATATAAACAATTGAATCCCAGATTTTTTATGATTCCACCTACCCCACTCCTATCACCATCCTTTGAAGCTGCTCCATCGAACCAAGCAAGGGAAGTATTTTAACTTTGATGTATCTATATAGCTTTGGAATTCGTGGCTTCGTCTTACTATTAGGTAAAGTACTGCATGCCAGAGTCATGTTGGTAATCGAGTCGAGTGCACTCACGAGGAAGCATCTTCAAATATTGCTCGATTACGCTCGAGCCAAGTAAACTAGATATCATAGCAATCGAGGTAGGTACCTTTTTGTTCATACACCAGTTTTTTAGGCATTCTAGTAGGGTATTCCCCATCCAAACTCCATCAAGTGATAATTCTTGTTTTAATAGATTCCAAATAGATAGATTAAAGGGGCACAGTTTGAATATATGCAAAGGAGTTTCCATATCCGATTTAAAAAGTGGGCAGTGCCCAGGTCCTTCCCACCCTTTCCTCTGCAACAGGTTAGTACTTTCTCTTCCATTACTAACCAAATAAACAACTTTATTTTTAACTGAACATTCCACTTCCATAATGAAATTCTCCATCTCTCCACACTTGGAAATCATTTCAATAAGATAATACTAAGATAAAGATTTATTGTCGATGGACTACGAGGACTCGCCCCGCCCGTCCACATTATTTGATCTATATTATCTTGAAGAATCACTTCGGCATTTATAAGGTTTTTTCTATACATATCCCATTATAATGTTAATGCTTTCCCCAGTCCCAAATCATTACCTTTTACCCAATAATCAGCTAGAACTGTTGTGGTTGAAGGATTCCATGCATATGCCAATCTCACCAAATTTTGATCTTTTAATGAAGCCTGCAATGGATTATATAAGTATGAGTTGTCTTCCATCCCCAGAATACATTCCTTTCCCAAAACCACGAGCTCTCCTGATCCCAGGTTGTAGCTTATACCATGTAAAATAATATAAATCACCTTCATTAATCCGCTCCAGATTTTTGAAACTCCCTTTTGTATGAAGGAATTAGATCTGAGCCACATAGTTACACTTTTGTTTCTAAGATATTTATCCATTATAATATTGTGCCAAATACCTTTTCCCAAGAGAACCCTTGAAAGGGTAGTAGCTGCTAAAGCTTTGCTAAAATCAAAGATATTTAGAATGCCCTAGACCCCCAACTCTTTTGGGATCGATATTTTCTCCGAGTTACACAAATGCAAATGATGAGAGGTACTTTCTCATTTCTGCAATAAATTGTACATCATTCTTCTAATCAAGTTCAATATCTTAAGAGGAATCACTGCCATGGATAGCCAATAAACCGCCAGACTGCTTAAAAGAAATTTGAGAAGAGTTAAGTGTCCTCCCAATGACAGTGAACGATAACACCAGTTATTAATTCTCTTTTCAAACTTTTTTAATATCCAGCTCCAATCCTCCAATCCTTGCGCCGCAACTTTGATATAAAGTCCCAAGTATTTAAATCCCAATTCCAGTGCTATAAAGTTAAATGGGAAAATAGCTTTGAAAACATTGAGGTCCAAATCAGTTAGTCTAGCATAATGATAAGAAGATTTTAAGATATTTATTTTTAATCCAGTGGTTAAACAAAAAAAATTAAGTATCTTGTCAATCTCCCACCACTCTTGCATGGAAGATTTTGTTAAAATGACCACGTCATCAATAAAAATTATGTGTAATACTTTTAATGATCTCGTAACCGAAATACCTAAATTAAACCGACATTCTGGCTAGCTTTTAGCAGTAAACTCAATCCTTCCATGACTAGAATGAATAGTAAGGGGGACAATGGACACCCTTGTCACAGTCCCCTGCTGCTCTTGAAGAAATATGTAGCTTCCCCATTCACTAGAATTGAATAAGAAGTAGAAACAACGTAGCTCATAGTCCAGTTAGTCATATGGACACCCATACGAAATCGAAGGAGAAGTAGTCTCAGTATATCCCAATTAGCACGGTCGTAGGCTTTCTGTAAGTCTAGATTTAGTATCATTGCTTTAATTTTCTTTTTATTGATGCTATGGACACATTCATGTACTGTCTCGATAGAATCCTATATCTGTCTCCCCTAGAGGAATCCCAACTTCTCATCCGAAAGAGATTTAGAAAGGTAAGGTTTTATGTGATCTATGATTGTCTTTGAGATAATCTTATAACAAAGATTACACAGAGAAATCGATCGAAAATCTCCAAAGTGATGAGGTTTATTAACTTTCAGAATGAGGGTAATAAAAGTTGTATTTAATGCACCAGTTATAATACCTTTCTACTTGGACTCCTCCACCATTCCAAGTAGATCAACGCCTACAATATAAAAAAAAAATTAAATAATTCTACAGTCCAGCCATCGAGGCCCGGAGTTTTGTCAACTTTGAAATTATATATAACTTTCTGTAGCTCCTTTATATCCACCGGTTTGTATAGGACCTCATCTTCCATATTATTTATCATCTCCTTATAATGGGTCACCATCTGGACTTGTTCCCTTATAGGAGGAGTCAGACCATTTTTATAAAAGTCACTAAAATGATGATAGCCAACTTTTTTTTAATTTTCATGACCACTATGCAACCGACCCTCCTCATCCTTTAGTTCCCAAAGAAATTTTCTATTCCTCCTAAAGCTTGCATAACAATGGAAAAATTTAGTATTCATACCTCCACTTTGTAACCAGATTGCTCAACTTCGCTGTCACCATTGTTCCTCATTTTCAATGAGAATTTTGGATCTTTCTTTCTCCAATAAATTAAGCAGCAATTCACCAAAGTTATTATAGATACTAGCAAATTGATTCTGTAATCTAAAGGAAATCTCTTTTTCTAACTCCAAGAGTCTTGAGTCCTTTTGTTGTCTCACCTCCTTTTGCTAGTTTCTTGTTAATATTTTCAGCTCCTTTAGTTTCCAGATAAGTCGCCTTTGTCTTCCATGCTCCACAAGAAACTTAGGATCATTCTAAATTTTCAGCACTATCCCTGCAAAGTGAATTTCTTTAGACCACCATGGATTAAACTTGAATGGGAAATATTTGAAAGTCAAAAATGAATCAAGTTGCAAAACAATCGATGCATGGTTAGATATATACCAGTACTCAAGCCATGTCGTATACACTCCAACTAATGACAAAAGATCTTCTGAAATGAGTGCTCGGTCAAGTCGTTTAGATATAGTCTCACTACCAGCACAACCATTCCTCCATGTTGGCATTAAAGTATCGGGAATGATATCGATCATTTTATTCATTTTGAGGTAATTGATAAAATAACTTGCCAGAGTACCCAAGGTATGGATGCCCCCCCAAATCTCCCCAAAAGAAAGTGTCAAATTGAGATCTCCCGCAATAACAAGATTCTTTTGAGCTAACAGCCCCGATTTCTCAAGTTGTTCCCAGAACAGCTTGCGATCCACACATGACCCATAATTTCTCAAGTTGTTCCCAGAACAACTTGCGATCCACACATGGCCCATAGATATTAAGAAAGGAAACATGTCTATTAGTTTACAGATCCAAACCTGTCAATAACAACCCACCACAAGTGAGAAATGGTGTTAGCTCAAAGTTGTTCAAGTCCCATGAGACCAAGAGACCCCCAGATTTCCCCACAGAGTTTACTGCACAGCTATGCCAATGGGGTCTAAGTAAATTTTAAAAAGCATGTTCTTTATCAGCATGTACTAACGTCTCCTAAAGAAAAACAATGCCTGTCCGCACTTTATCAAGTAACCCTCAGACAGAGGCTAGTTTTACGATGCCTCTCGTTCCCCTAATATTGAGAGAAAGTAATAACATTATTTGGAGCGAGTTAGGGTCTTCATTGCTCTTAGGGGCCCACCTTCAATGGAAGGTCGGATCAATAGTTCAGAATCTTTTTCAATGGAATCCTTTTTCCTAGCACTCCGAGTTTTCACCAGCGAGTGCTCAATACCTAGTCCACATGACTAGGAAAACTCTTTCCTGGTCAACCCCCCCTTCAATACGAATCCCACTGGACTCCCCAAAGGGAATTCTCTGGGACCAGTTCAAGTTTACCAAGAAAGACAGGAAGTCTGACTCGTGGTTCCATTCTAGGAATGTAGGTGATAAGTGAATCAAGGACAACCGACAAATTTGAGTCTTCGTCTTCCGATTCATGGAAACCAGGAAGAATTTGAGGCGAAGCAGAATCAGGTTGACAAGTGTCAGAGGAAATAGGAGACAAAATAGGGGTCGAGGGTTCAATGGGAGGGGAGTCGATATAGGATAAAAAAATAGATATAGGCAGTCAACTATCACCCATCAATGGTCCCATAACCTTAGCAACTGAGTAAGAACTAGAGGGAGAAACAGAGTCATCATGGAACTCCACAGTATTGTCTAAAAGGCCATCAACAAATAAAGGGGGAGAGGCAATCTCAACAATAACTTGTTTTAGCTAATCAGAGGATAAAACCAATTCTCTTTCCCCCGAATTCAAAGAATGATAGAAAGACAAACAATAGGTTTGTAGCTTACCTAAAACTAACATCGAAGGATCCCGAAAGCTCAAAACACCGCCATTTAGACCTTCGAAACCTGTATCCATTGAAATTTCATCCTAAGTATAGTATCCACTGGTAGGTTCCATCACCTCTTCATGTAAATATTTTCCTTGGAATTCTCGACGAAGGTGTGAAGTGCTTCTACAGAAACTACAACGAAAAGGAATCCCTAAATAATCGAGCTTCCGAACAAGGAGTTTTCCATGCCACTCTATTTCTAAAGTCGTAGGAAGTCCCTTCTAGACATCAATTTCCACCATTACCTTTCCAATATTTCACACAGAGCCTGACAGAGATCTATCATCCGCCATAATGTACTTTCTAAGAGAATTACCGATAGCCTTTAAGGCTCCAATATTCCATAAAAACTAGGGTAACCCAGGAAGTAGGACCCAAATGTGTCTAAACGAGAAAAATTCAGTATCCGGGTTGAAAGATAATCTCCATCTTTTTATCATAAGGATATTCGTATCATCCACCTAGAAAGAGTTCAGTAGGGTTGTTGTGTCTTCTGCGCTTCTACAAATAAATATTATCCAACCTTTGGATAAACTATACAAATCAGGAACATAACCAATAACCGGAACCCAAGTTTTTTCTAAACAGGGCCCAAGTTTCACACCACTCATACTCGGATACGCAAACCTACAAACAAGTCCACAAAGTGTAAGCCTACAGGTATAAACTAAACCAATGTCTGCTCCGAGAACCATCTTCTTAACTTTTTTCGAGGCTTTCCACTGGTTCCTATACGATGTATCACCACCGATAGTTGTCGAATGAAACGCATGTTTTTTTCCTAAGCGAGTCCTACTATCAGCATGCTTAGGGGTACCCTAGTTCAGTGGTAAATCCCATAGCAAATCAGCATGGCCAACAGGTATGTAAGTATCAAACGATGGAGCGTGTGTAGAGTATGAGGAAACGATAGGTTGAGTGATCGAAGGAATACGAGGGGCTCCAGGGGAAAACTTAGGGTTCAATTTAGGTTGATAAGTGATATGACTGCCATTAACCTCATGCATATTCCACAAATCATCTACAGGCTCACTTAGCATAGCCTGTACCTCCACATTAATAGTATCGAGCCTTGAGGTGGCCATCTGGAATCCACTAAAACAAAGCCTCTCGGTAATAAACTAAAATATTAATGTGAGAAATGACCCCACCTTCTTGAGAAAATACAACGAGTAACTGCTCTAACAGAGGATATAGTAGAATAAAAGGGCTAAAAACAAAATGAAGCAAACAAAACTAAAAAACTGGTTCAGTTTCCAAACAAGGAAAAAAACTAGTCACACACATTAAGATCGCCATAGTGATAAACTAAAAAAGTCTTCAATCATGGCTACTCTGGTTTGTTCCCACCTTCTGAAAAAATTGAAAAATCGCTCCGGACCCTTCCGGTTAAATTTATACTTAACATTGTGTTAGCTCGAAACATTTAATAAATTATGTTGATGAGCGTATGTGGGATAACAAGTGGTTTTTGTATATAACTAAAAAAATAAGTAGATATCTCCCGGAGACACTATGGCGAAGAGCTATGTGTATATTATATGGTTACCAAAGTTTGGTTGAGAACCATGGGTCGTTTCTGTTGGCATCAAGAGTGGGTCCGTGAATTTGATCTACTAGTACCTTCCCCACAGTAGTTTTGTAAGTCTAGATATACCTAAGAATACAACCATTTTACATATGTAAGATAGAGTTAATAATGTAACCAACAATGATAAAAGGCATATGTATTAGTTGGTTAAAATATGACCATTGGGACATAATAAAAAGATTTTAGTCCTTAAGAACCATTATAAGATAAGGAGTTTAAATAACACGTAAACAATATAAGACTTCTCCAAAAACCTCTAGAATTACATTTCGTTATAGCTTGGGCTTAGGTGAAAATAAAATTGCAATATTACATGAACATGTAAATGGAGAACAAATCCAAATTTTGATATAATTACATCAATAAAAAGAAAAAAATTACATTTGTGTCTTTGAACAAGTATTTTGTCATTGAAATGCCATGACAAGTTAGTTAAGAACATGAAATAATCATATGCAAATAATATTTGAATATGATTAATATAAGGAAAGTGTCAAATACAATTGTACTAATATACTTTTCATGATAGAAATTAAAAAGAAAGAAATGGATTGATAAAGTCATTACATGGAGGCTAGCAGTTGGTCGACAGAAAGCTCGTATTCTTTTGTATGTATATTTTGAGGTGGAGTTAACACATTTTTTTAATGTAAACATTCATACAACTATAAGATATGGTTAGGAATGCATACCCTAGTTTTGAAATATTATCGGTAAAGTCTAAATGATCTAGGTGATACATGGAAGCATGTGGTATTTCTTGATACCCTCTCTTTGATGGTTTTTTTACTAGTTTTGGTCACGGGGAGAAGTTGGTCAAGAGTCGTGGTTTTCAAGAACATGTGTTTTTGTATATTTTGTTTTTTAGAGCCCATGCATTGCATGTAATGAAGCATTAGCATTATCTTGGAGGTTAGTGATGAAGGCTCACTTCATTGGCTTGGCTGGATTTTGTCAAGGGAGTGCATATTTATTTGTTATGGTGATGGAGTTAAGTGATTTATATTGTGGGATTCTAATACTCATGAATCATCATTAACATATATGTGTACATCAAAGAATCAAGAGTTGTTAAGAATCACAAAGGAAGATTTGTTTGCAAACTCAAAGAATCATTGTATTGTCTAAGGTAACGAGGAAATGGTTCAATATATGTGATTCCTTGATGGTTAGCGAAAGTTCTTAGAAGGTCAGTATAATCATTATGTTTCTGGAATATTCATTATCTTGGTTTTATGTTGATGATATGATTGTTGCAAGCCAAGAATGGTTGAGATCAACAGATCAAAAGCTCAATTAGCTAGGGATTTTGATGAAGCATCTAGGAGCAGCTAAAACAAATCTCCAGCATAGAATTACGTAGAGATGGAAAAATGGTATTCTTTAATTATCACAATAGAATTATTTGGAGAATATACTCAGGAAATTTGGTATGAATAATGTGAAACCAATAAAAATCCAAATCCCTTTGGATTTTCATTGTAGGATTTCTTCAAGTTTATGTCCTAGTAGTAAGAAACATAGGATCAATTGTGTCATGTAGCTTATGAAAATGTAGTGGGAAGGTTGATGATTGTTATGGAATGTTCAAATATTTCACATACAGTTGGTGTTGTTAGTGGACACATGGAAAAACTAGGTAAAGAGCATGGAAATGGGTACTTTGGTATATGAGAAGCACGAGTATGACCTGCAATGGTTGTAATAATTTAATTTGTGTTAATTTTGATTCACTGGAGGTGGAGTCGTCCATACCAGATCAAACTGTGCAAACATGTACACACAACCAATATTGTTATAGAAGTTGCAGTGGTGTTTGTATTCTCTTGGATTGCAAGAAGGTGATATTTAATTTATTGGGAAAGGTACATGAAATTGTTGTCAAGGTGGAGATCGTTGGGTTGTGAAAACACATACCCTTTCCATTACATTCATTTGTAGGATTCTCTATAAAGAACCAATATGATTCTTCTGTTGTATATCCATCATAAATGAAATACACAATTGTAATCCATACTAGACACGAAATATATTGAATAAGAATGTATATAATGAGAGAGATAGATAACGAATAGATGAGATAATGAATACAATGAAAGGGCCCATATATATGTAAACCTAAGGGGCACCTTCATGACCATTGATTAAAGGTGACAACTTTTAGTTAAAAATATTAATTCTTAATACTCTCATTATTCATTACTTTTATTATTATTATATTTTATATATGTTACATTTCCTTCCCCTTACAAATTCTTTTCCCTCAAAGCATAATTATGCAAAGGATTCCCTTACATTTTGTAGTTGCATTTCCGACTCTTAACGAAACAAGATTCAATATAACCTTCAAATTCTTAAATTGATGTGTTGCATATTATGAAGAGCGATCCATCCCAAATCTACCTTCATTGAAACAATTTGATGATCGATTGTTCATATATGATTTCTCATTTTAGGATTCCATATAAGTTATCAATTTTTCTTTGTTCCTTTCCAATGTTGTAGTTTAGTTGTTGGTGAGAGGAACATTCTTTATATTCCTCTTGACCTTGTTGTTGGTCATAACGACTATCTGATTTGGATGACGATAAGTCACTCGAATCTCTTTTAAATGTTGTTTGTTGGATATTTCTTCAACTTTTGATATTTATGGTAATTCAATTAGATTCATGTTTGTTTCTTTCTCTAAGGTTTGGATTATTTGAATTAGAAGTTTCTTTATTTCAAATGATGTAGTCATTATTTACTTGTGATATAGCTCTTCTTGTAAATATTTATTATCATGTTTTATCTTTCTAATTTGGGTAAGTAAATCTTGATAATGTCACTTTAAACGTAAGATTTCTTGCTTATTTGTTGACTTATCTTCTTCATTTTTTATTCCAATTTTTTCATTTTGTTTCTTAAATTTTTTTTTTGCTCAAGCAATTGTTGATTAAGGATTATTAGGAGAGATCTTTTTCTAATAGGTTTTTGTTGAATTCTTTTTTGTGATCTAATTCCCTTTTGTTGATTTTCTATTGTATTTCTTGTGGTGATTTTTTGTTCATTTTTTAACTTCTTGATCTGTACAATGAAGATTTGACTATGATTCTTAAGACGACAATTTACTTCACCTTTATTAGCAAGGAAGTTGTCAAATTCTTTATGCATCCTTTGTACTATTTCCTGATCATCCCAACAGATCATCTTTGAAATATTTTTCATATCTTCTAATGATGGAACTCTTGAATATGAGGCCATTGTTATGTGTTGGAACATAATTTTTTTTATCTTTGTAATAAAATTAAAAAAATGTTTTTTCCAGATTTAAGATGAAAGACCTAGCATTGCTAGCGAGGTTTAACCAAGAATTATGTCAACATCATGTTGAGTCATTTTTTCAACATCGAATTCAGATATGTAATTATAACCATCAATTGCTACTTGTGAGTCTTTAATTTGTTTCTTGCAAAAGTTCTTTTCAATTATATTTGACTCTAAAATTAATAATTGATTGACAATATCAATATTAATGTAACCTTCCTTCTTCTATGGAAAAGTGGGAGCGCTAATATTTTTTCCTTCAAAAGTTCCTTTGACTTTCAATATTTTAAAAATAGGTGTTAAAAATCCTTTATACATAAACATTCATTTATTTATGTTAAAATCCTTTTTTTGTTCTTTTGTCAGAAAAATCATATATATATATACTTGAATTAACGAAATAATCTCTTCTTATAACTTTTTTCTCCTTTTACACTCGAACCCTTAATCTTTATAAATACACATTAAAAGACACTTTTAACGATATTCCTTTTCTTTATTGATTTTAACATACACATTTACAACGAGAATGATATGCAATATACTTCGACATCAAATTATGAATCAGTAGAAATGAAGGATGTTTCGATTGTTTATTTTTTTTACCCAGTGTAAATACCTTTTTCGTTGATCTTGTCTTACGACCCTATGAACAATCGCGACCCTATGTGTCATTGGTTGGTTGGACATATTAATGGCAACTCGTCGATGTTTTATACGGACACTAAAAGTTCCTCAAGTGTTTCTGTTTTTTAATTCCCTTTACCTCTTGGCGATTGAACAAGGGCTTGACCTATTGGTTTGCCGACCACATAAACCTGAATTTTTGAAAACCTTAAATTTCCAACTCTAACTATCAATTCATGGTAGATTTTAGTGTCCCCCTGTAATGACGATTTTCGATGGATGATAGTGCTGCAACCAAAATATTTACCATGAATGGCGTCTCTGTTACCAGAATGGAACGATTCTTTCTAAAATCAAATTTCAAGCATATATATATGTATATATATTTTTTTTAAATATTTTTTTGTTCTTTCTTGATTTCTTGGATTTGTAGCAGATTTATTTCAACAAACTTCTAAGTTTTGTATGGGCAAAGGCCTAATCAGTGAAAGACCCAAACAATGAGAGAAACTATGAAATGTTTTTCAGAATAGCTAAAAACTTATATGACCAAATGCCAAAATCAGAAATGAGGCCTTGACACCAATGTAAAATACCAATATGGATTTTATGATGGTTATCCATCATAAATTGAGTAAATAATTGTAATCCAAACTAGACAATAAATATATTGAATAATAATCTTTATAATGAGATAGATCAATA